>BMAW01064743.1:157028-171918 GCA_019974015.1 Nephila pilipes | reverse complement strand
AAAAAAAAAAAAAAAAAATCTGTTAAATTTCAAGAATTTATTTCAGTTCAGTAATGCGTCACAATAACCTTTTACACTATTGCGAACTCATCTACTTTCAAAACTTTTGTACAAAAATATAATTTTGAAAAAATTTAATTCAAACTGTAGAGATTTCTCATTACTATTTTCTTTTTGTTATATATTTTTAATTTTTGTTTACTGACAAAGATACTTTAAAGATTTGAGTACTTTATTACTAATTCTTTAAATTCTGACACACACATACACATTCACACACACGCACGCACGCGCGCGCGCACACACACACACACACATATATATATATGTTTGTGTGTGTTGTTAGAAATTTAATCTTGCATTATATTGTTGATTTGCCCATTTTCTGCGTATTTTTGAGAATTCTATTGAAATTATAGTCAAGAAAAAAACGAACAAAACTCATTTAATTGATGACAAAATTTAAATGCCTTAAATGTTTTACGACGAAAATGAAAACAATTTATTTTATATCTTTACATAAACCAATACAACAATTATATTAACACTCTAAATTTTCTTAAATTATATTATTATACATTGGAAAAAAACAATTTCTCATCTCATCCGAAAACATTTAGTATTGTCTGTCGTATTTTATGGAATAATTATTTCTGTAGTCGTTTAATATCTGAAAAGTGAGTGAGCTAAAAAGTATTTAAGAAACACCACCACTGCTTTTGCATTCTTACGTAACGAATCCAGACAGTGTTGCTAATGAAAGTATATAAAATATAGTAGAAACACGGCTTTAATCTATAGAAATAGCTAATTATATGAAAGTGTACATCTTCTTTTACTTCGCCGTAATTCATTCTTTATTGTTTGTGAAAATCAATTCGATTATAGGATAATTGTTGGAAGTTGGGAAAAAATATTTCTTAAACACATAGAAAATGCTTGCGTCTATTTCTATTTTGAATTTGTTTCAAAAGTATTCGTTCACTATACACTTTGCTTCAAATACCGTAACTAAGCATTTAACATTTAAAATAACTTTTTTTTAATAAAAGTCTAGTGAACTGGTGCGATGATGTAAAATAATAATATAGGAAACATAGTGATTTTACTTCTATAAAATTATAATCCTTTTTTTTTCGTTCATTTTTCAAATAAATTAAATATTTCTTAATGTGTTTTTAATTTAAAGAAATGATTTATAATTTTATTTTAGTTTAATGTTGATTTTATTTTCCTTTGCCTTTTTTTCTTCTGCTTATTAATGTTTTTGAAAAAGTAAGTTTTTTTTAAATAGTACTGTAATCTATGTATTAGTATTCTACAAATCTTATAAATATTTAATAATTTTTTTCTCAAATAGACTTTTATGTTAGGTTAGATTACACACAGTTAATTTCTTTGAATTTATACGAAAGTAGTTTTAAATAGTATCATTTTAATATATATTGACAATTTATTGAATAAATTAAAGAAATTCTCTCAAATTAACCGTTTTATTTATAACTAATTTACTCTGAGCATAATCTTGTTTATATTACTAAAAACCAAATTACATCTGTTAGAAATGAAATAACCTGAATAAATTTCTAAATGAATTATACATGGAACAATTTTCACAAAGTTTTATGCAGAATATCATAGTAAATGATTTAAAAAAGCATTTCAAAAGGGTTTAAAAATACTTTTTCATTCAAATATTTTTTTTTAAAAAGTGTTTTAAAGAACTTTCATAAAATAAAAATAAAAAAATATTCATAACGAGTCTCATCTAAGGATAATCTTCTCATCTTTCGAAAAAAAGAAACAGTTTCTTTTCAAACACAAATGAAAGAACTTGTATAATTTTCTATGAAAAATTTGCACACAGAACAATTTTATTGAAGGAAACGGTGTTTAGAATATCAAAGTGAGAAATATCTGCATTCAAAAATGATTCTATAAAATGCAACGGTTCAGATATTTTTCGGGCAAAATTGTAGAAATGAAATTTCATGTGTGAAAAATACTATTTGAAAGTAAAATTTCCGTGACTGAAGTTATTTGAAGTGTAAAGTATTTCCACAATACAAATGAACTGAGTTTCCAGAGTCAAAAAAGTTTCGACTCTGAAGATTTCTCTCCAAAATTTTCGTGACTTAACATTTTTTTTTTTTTACTTTTAGATTGCTAAAATCGTCTGTACGGAAAAATGAAATCTGGATAACTTTCTTGACAAAACATGCTAAAGGATTGGTGTATGAGCCACTAGTTTCTTTTCGTATTTTCCGAGTTTGTTATTTTTTCCCTCAGTTTTTACAAAAACAAGTTTAAAATGAATTTGTTGAGCTTTAATTTTTAGACGAAAAGTTTTAATGAGATAATTAATTTTCTTTTTGAAGCCGTGAAATGCTTTAAAGAAGTATTAAAGATAAACTGAAGTAGCGATAAAGCATAGGAAGTATAATTGGATTTACTGAGTGAAATGAAATGAAAAAAAAATAATAATATTGCTTTTCTCATTTAATGCATTTATTATGGCATTGAAGAATAAAGAAAAATATCCCGAGAATCATTATTATTTACTAATAGAAAATTTATTTCAAAGGCTTCAGGTGTAAAATCAGTAAAATCATTTTACCGGCATCCTATTTTTTTAGAGTGTAATGTTCCCCTTAAAAGTTATTGTTGATTTAATCATGTTGTATTGAATACTCAGGCCCATTTCCTTTTAACTTGTTATGATATCCTATCACCCGTCACGTCTTTTATCTGGAAGTTAATCTCAAAATCTAAATTCAAGTTCAAGCACGAACAAATTAATTAAAATAGTCGGTTACACCAAAAACATTTTTATTTACTTCTCAAATTATGAGACTGCTCTCTACAGTTCATGTAATATCTACGAGTATAAACAACTCATATAATCTATCAAGAATTCGCTTACCGAAATAAGATGCGAGTGCTTCGTGAGATTGTTTTAACAGTGTTGAATTCTAATCTCACCAAATCTGCTAAACAAGCAAGAATATATTCACGCACATCACATTGACAGTCTTCTTCTTATTATTTCCTTAATTCTACGATTATGAGCTATCTTTTCGTCTTCTTTCTTCCTTCCTCCTCACTACTTTTCTTTTTTTGCTTTATGACGCAAGGGTCAAAGTAGGCCAACTCATCCTCTGCTCACTGCACTTCAATTTATATTGTGAGTTTTGCTTTGCATAATTGGTAGATGAGTTCTTTGAATCAAATAGCGTACATGAAAAGCCCATAAGAACAGTTGTTATAAATCGTCCTTCAAGGCTACTTCATTACGTTATATAAATTGAGATCCTTCCCTTGTGAAATGGCAGTTTATTATGTAAACAGCATTAGTGCTTTCAAAAAGGTTAAGATAAATTAGAGGTATTAGAGGGATAAAATAGATGATAGAGAAATTATAGCGAGATCTATGAGCACACTATAAATCAAGCAAGTGTGAAATGATATACTTTAAGACTCGGATCCTATCACAAGAAGTTTATTGGAATCGGATCCAGTTTATTCAACCCTTCTATTTGGTAATGTCAAGGTAAGGAGAAATCTGAGTTATAATAATTGTTTAAGGGTGCGATTAAGTACACCATCGTTTAAGTAAATCTGTTTAATTTAGCTCAAACTAATAATAAAGTGATTCATAACGACGCTAATTCATTACTATGCTAATTTTCCTTTTACACACTTTACCTCACAGTTTATGAATTTTCCAAATTGTAGCATTGTGTTCTACAATTTCGGTCTAGCCGGACCCAAGAGCAACTAAATTCATGCTCCAAGAGCTCTCAACACTTAGGCTGTAGTGTTGAGTTCTCCTAGAGTAACATACTCTAGGAGCTCTTAACACTTAGGTAAATTTCATGAATGTACTCTATTAAAAATACCATCTCAGTGTTCAAAACAGATAAAATATCCTCCATTCTATATATGCTTCTGTATTTTAAATTCATATATTTTTTAAACATCTGTTTTTGATAAAATGAATAAAATAAAGAATATATACGAGGTTTTGTTCTCTTCCAAAACATTACTTTTTGAAAAACTCACTTTTATCAAGTAATTTTATTTTATGACATAATAATTCTTTACATTCGGTAATATATGACACCCTTATTTTTGTCACTATTATTAATATATATATATATATATATACTCAATAAAATATTTTTATCAAATAGATTTTTAAATGCTCCCCAATTTCAGAATGAGTTATATGTATAATATAAAATAATATATCCATAAACGTATTTATGAAGATAAATGTACTTGTAGTTCATTTAAATAACGCATTTCCAGAAAAATAGATATCCAGTTCGTCTGGCCATAAATATATAATGAACATTTTAAAATTATTAAATTTTTACTTTATGCTGTTTTATGAATAATTTGCAAACATTATGGTCTTAAAATTCAATATTTAAAAAGATAATTTGAGGGATATTGTTTTATTTAAATGATAAATATCTTTTTTCTTCAAATATATGTTTCTATATATGTATTATAATATACACACTAATATATAACGGTCTTAAGGAGAATTGAAGTATTCTGTGAATCCTGGTCGTGGTTATTTTATTAATGTCGCACTTGGAAGAAACACGAGGGCTATTGATGAGGGAACTCGTAATTTTGAGGCTCGGTAAAGTGACAAGGACGAAGCTTCTCTTTCCAAAATTCCACACTTTACTAAACTTGGGACCTCATCCCCTACGCTGCATGTTTTAGAAGCATCAAGGATCGAACCCATGACGGCAAGGAAACAAGACCGGCTACGAGATCGCGACCTTGATTTATTAAGCTATCGTTTCCATTTTCTGAATCATGTTTGGAGTTTGGATACGTAAAAATTAAAGAGCTTAAAAATTTGCTTGAAAGACTCTGAATTTAAATATAATGAAATATAATCAAGTAATTTGATAGCAATTTGTGTGGAAAACTATGCGAACAATCAAAATAAATCGTATACATGGATGTCTATGAATTTTCTAACTTTTCCTTTGAAAATTGGGTTTTGAAGAGTTGAATTCATAGTTTGATATAGTTTGACAATATTGATTTTCAAAGAAGCGAGCATTTGTATCCTTAAAAAATATTTTTAAACACTATTTTTTAATAACAATATCAAAACAGAATGAAAATTTGAATTAATAAAGTTAATAAAACTAGAAATTAAAAAAAATGTTTCGGTCTAAAAATCTAAAAATTCATTGAACGTAATTTTTTCCATGCTTTATTCAATATAGGACTTTTTATGACTACGATGCAGTATACAGTGAAACGCGAGTTTGGTTACTTTTGTTCAAGTTAAGCGGGTTTTGTAATTTTCTGATGACTCAGCATATCGCATAACATACCATTACTCCTGAAAACCTAGAGAGAAATTTTCCAGTCTCAACGGCCAAACGGTTCAAAAAAAAAAAAAAAAAAAAAAAAAGAAAGAAAGAAAACAAACCTGGTCGTGTATTGCATGTGTTCCTTTTATAAAGAAAGAGAGTATTTAACGAATTTTCATTAGCTATATCGCTTTTGTTTTTATCACTATTCCGATGTTAAGGATCATCATTATTTAATAAGAAAAGAATTACATGATCACGAACTGATAATGCGAAATCGTTATGGACATTTGAATTCTCGCAATTACAGACTGCAATCACGAAAAAACGATTTACGCTGTGATTTCAAAAATTGAGCATAATTAAGTAATCATTCTCATAATATTTTTAGAATTTCAGTGCTAAGAAAATTCTGTAGTCTAACTAATAATGATTCAAACGTATCATTTTTTTTTTCATTTTTTTTCTCCCTAAAATATTTTTAATTCAGAAACTATTAGGTAAGAGAATATTTTATTTGCAAATTATTGCATACATAGCCCTTCATCGAACGACCGAAAAATTTCAACAAGGAAAGTTAGTTAATTCTTGTTTTATTATGGTTTTTCGATTCAACTTATTACACTTTTTTTAATGCTTATATAAAGTAAAAACCTAAGAGCCGCTGAACTTATTATTTTTTTTCAATTCTTATTTGATTCGATTCATTTTTTATTTGAGCCTAAATGTAGAATAATAATATAGCACTCTGTAATTCTAATTTACATTTAGTAATTAAGGGAAATACTTATCATTCCATCTACTTCTTTTAGAAGCACACCTCTTCAATGTAAAACATCTAAAATCTCCATTTGGTGTTAATTCGGCACTTTAATTTCCCAATTCACTTGTATGTTCACGACATACATTTAAGACATTACATTTTACTGATAACTAATGTAGTTTTTCATATTATAATTTTTTCTTGAAAAAAATTAAATTTACTAAAATTAAATTTATACTCTAATACATTGTTCGTTGATATTTATTGCTTACCAAAGTTTAATTTTAATATTTTTCCTTTTATTAGAGAGTATTCATATTAAAATTTATATCGAAGACTTTAAGAGATATTTCTTGGATTCCTGAAAAATACATTTTCATCTGTTTTATTACCTGTGTGTTCGTACTGTAGCTATAAAAATTTAAAAAATTGCCTTATCACTTTTAGGGTAATATTCTTTTATAAAATTGTTTATAACAATTAAGGTCATAATTGATATTTTCTTTCTTTCAAAAGCAATATTGAATTTGCACACGTAAATAATTATTTTTTAACTATTTGAAAATAAGGTCTTAAATAACTTTTATGAAATTTTTTTATAAAATATAAAATGATCTTTGTGGTGTATGGAAATGAGAAAAAATTGTGCTTTCAAGTATATTTGCAAACGACGAAATTATGATAAAAAAAATATCCATGCTGTGATTCATATTTAGTTTAAAATATTTTTTAAGAAGAAAAACTCTTAAAATAAAAAATATAAGGAAAAGAAAATGAATTTCTTTCAAATCAGGTCTCTCATGTCGAGAGTCCCAAGGTTTGGATTTATATACATATGATTTCCAATTTTTTGTTTGTTTTTTTCTTCACTTTTTTCGTTTTTTAAAATTTTATTACTACATATTTTTTGATATTTCTGGTTTCTGTCTATTTATTTCCCATTTAATTTTTTTTCCCTTTGAATGTATAATTTTTCTTTTACTGATAAATTTGCTAAACGTATTATCATTCACTTTTCAGTTTGCAATTTTTATCTATTTTTGGTTTATGTTTTTATGTTTGGTTTATTATTATTATTATTATTATATATATATATATGTACGTATAATTGAAAACACATTTTATTTTTATAATGCGAAAAAATATTTTAAAATTTTTTTGGGGTTGTTTATAAGTTTATTTTATTATAATAATTCTAATTCTGACGCCAGAAGAATAATTCCTCTGAAAAAATCCTATTTTCAAGTATTCTTAAATATTACGATCATATTACAAATAAAATAAATAACTATTATACTGTCAAGCTGCAATGTCATAAAATACTATGAACAAAAGTATCATTTACAGAATGCGAAAACTTTTTTTTAAAAGAATATAACACGCTACCTTTCTTAAGAAAAAAGCTTTATGAATTCCCAATGGGGGAACAAAACCATTTAATAAAGTACTTCTGAAGCCGAGGGAAATTACAGATAACTGAAACGGCAAAATCAATCGTAAAGAGATTCCGAACAACTTTTGTAAGAAATAGATTGAGGGGAAAAAAGAAAGATCACAGAGACCCCCTACCCTAATTCTTCTCATCCAACACCAGAGTTCGCTTTCGTCAAAGTGAATGAAAAGACTCTCATACGGAGCCAGAATGATGAAAGATCCTTAGAGGAGAGACTCATCCTGAGCTTCCTTCTCTCCATTTAGTTGTGCTCCGGGTAGCATGCTGCGAAGACTGTGCGAATTATGACAGAGGAAATGGAAAGCGGTGCAAATGAGACTTTTGCGGTTCAGATCGCAAGACAAGTCAAAACGACGACGGAGAGTTACAATTTTAAGTACTATCCAGGTGAGTTGTAGAAAATATCTATTTTTGTTTTATGGAATTTGTGATGTTTGGTCAAAAAATATATTTAAAATGTGAATTTCTGAAAATAAAAAGCAATTTCTTAGTAGTTAAAAATTTAATCGGAAAACGTCATGGAGATTTAAATGTGATTTATGTAAAAAAAAATTGAATTTTATAATAATTGTATGAACTGTTTTAAGCAATCTTATTATTTCATTATGCACAATAGTATCATACATTTTCGTTACCATTTTAGTATAAAATTCATTATGATACGTATTTTAATTACTTTACAATGCATAATTATTTTTATACTTTTTGCAACACGTATCTATTGATATATACCTTTAATAATTTTTAAAATTTTGATTCGAAAGTAAAAATGGAAATATATCTATTAACTACTAGAACTCCTACTAAGAATCAAAAGCTTAAAAAATTTCAGAGTCATGTGCAATGCGATTTATGAAAAAAAAGCTTTAGTGTAATTTAAGTATAATTTTATTTTAAAAGTGTTAATTTTTAATTTTTAGTATAGCATTTAATTTAATTACTTTAAAATAATTTTATGTACATGATAAATATTATTTTAAGACTTTATCCTCGGTTAAAATTAATATGGTTATTTCTGATTTAGAATTATGTATTAACATGTAATCGTATTATTTTTCTTCGTAAATTGACTTGTTTTGTATGAATGCATTTTGAGGATAAGTTATTGAATTTGAATATTATGTTACATAACTTGAAGAAAATTATGATTTGTAAATAAAACTTTAAGTGACTTGTTATTGATTATGTATAGTTTATAATCAAATTACATAAGTTAAATATTATGATAAATAGTTATATTTATATGTATTTTTATAGTTTCTTAAATTGTAAGTTTTGTTCTTCAATATTTAAAAATTAACAGTAAGAATATACATTTTATGACGAAAATAACACTATTTTTCGTAATATTATATTAGTGCATAGACTATTAAATAAATGGCATTTTTAAAATCTGGTGATACTATAAATAAAATATTTATAGAAGTTAAGAACTAATCATTTCGAATTTATACATAAATAAATTATTATTAAAATAGGTTAATTTCGTAACTTTAAGAATAATAAAAATTTTCAAATGCTTTTAATTACTAAAATGTTTTTTTTACTTCAGTGTTTCATACTTATTTTTAGATTAAAAATATATAAAAAAAATAGTAATGTTATTTATTCAACAGAGCGTAATCCGATTTTCTTCAAGTACAGTAAATTTTGTGAAATTTTGAAATATACAATGAAACAATTTAAACAACATTCTTTACAGAACTCAGTATGAAATTGTTTTACAGTCTATACGCTTATACGTATTATTTCAAATATTTTTATTTAAAATACACCATATTCGGAACCATATTTATCAGCAAAAGAAATTTTTCTTAAACAGGAAATGAGTTCTTTAAATGTCTGAAACTTTTATGACTTTATATAAAACACAGTCTCTTACACAAGGATATTAAATTGTCCAATATCACGTGACATACGTACTTATAGTACAACATTCAGAGTAAAATATAAAGTGTTCTGATAAACGTCACAAATATTGCGAATGGAATATCATCTGCTTACAGTCATATTGCAGAGAACTCTAATCAACTTTAAATGAAATAGCCTTTAAATGTACCTGATATCCCATAAGTTAGTGTTTGAAAAAGATAACAATTTGAAGGAATTAGTATATTTGAATACGGGTTGTGAAAACTGGATACCCTAGAAGGATTATTTTTCGCTAGATAATCAAAAGAGATTTCAAAATTTGTACCAAAAGAGGACACAGAACACAAGTATATATGAGAATTCTATGGAAAACTATGTTTACAGCTTTCAGAAAAATGTTTAAAAGCGCTTCACAACACTAAAGTGCTTATTACATGTGTCCATCCTCACCGAAAATGTCAGTTTTCCCAGCAAGTGACAACATCATTCACTTAGCATTTAAGGATGGACACAAGAGTTTTCATTGTGAATTACATCCTTTCAATTGACTAAAAAAGAAAAGAGACAGTTGGGAAACAGAGGAGGACGACGTGCTACTAAAATCCAAAATTAGGAGATTATATGTCCGGGCAATTCATTTGTCAACTGACGGTTGACAAATGAATGATGAACAATTATGCAGTGAAAATTTGTCTCAAGTATTTTTTTTTCTTCTCCTAGAAAGTAATTGCTTCTAAGTAGCATGAGGTTCAGAAGAACGTTAATTTTATGCTAATGAATAATAACACATATTGTGGGAATTTTACTTTTTCAAGAGTTCAATATTTATTACTTTTGCCAGAGATTTAGAGCTCCTTTAAAAATTTTAATAATACACGATGAATTTTAAAGGAGTTTTGATTTTCATATTTGCAGTGATTTGCTTGTGTGCAGCACCTACTATCGACAAAAATGTGAACTACTTTTCCTCCATTATAAACATTCCCCTTCGTGAGAATAATGTTTTCGCAAACTGCACTCAAATGTAATTATAATTCTATCATTTTTAAAGTGTATATATATATATATATATATATTGTGTGTGAGCGCATGTGTGTGTATGCTACAGCGGAATCCCGAATTTCGGCTATTTGCCGAATCGGAAATAGCCGAATCCGAATATTTTCGGAATCAGGGTTCGCTAAAGTACGGACTTTTGCCAACCAGTTTCGCGACATAGCATGGAGTGTCAACCGAAGTCGGAAGAAAAAGGCAGCTTACTTTTTATATATCGATCTTTTATTTATATTTACCATTTGTCGCCACAAGGTGAACTTCGATGAAAATTTCTTTTATTTCATTTGTTTTATAATATGTCACGCATATATCGCATACAATTCCATTGAAGTATATTCGCAATTGTTACTTCTCCATAGAATAAACATATTCTACGTTAAAGTTCAAAAGAAAACGAGCTTTTTTTACACTGTCATTGGAATTTCAATTGCGTGTAAAGATTCGATATATTTTGTATTATACAAATACTAGGAGTACAAGTATTCAGATTGGTGTTTCGAAACTCATGGGTAACAATTTAAAGATTGATAGAAAGACTCTTTACAAGCAATTTACATCATACAGTGGACAGGTGGAGACTAAGCGGTGAATTGGTGAAATCCACGGTAGAAATGACGACGTGAAAGAATACTCGCGCTATAGTGGTTCGCCACTTGCCTTCCACCTTTGCATTGTAAGATGAAAAATGGTTGCTTAGATATTTTCTATTTCCTCTTAAATGTTTGCTCATGAGTTTAGAAACACCCTTTATTTATAATATGGCACCTTTTATGATATATATATATATATATATATATATATATATATATGTTATAGTGTCACAATACCATCAAACTGGAAGCGATAAATGTGTTGACTACCGGAGAGTATATGTGTTTGTATGTGTATGTATTTTAAAAGTTTAAATGAAAATTATAATTTAAGAAAATTACAATTCAGTCTATATAAATGAACATTTGAAAATTTAAATTTTTCACAAAGATGGCCACAAAATATTCTAACTCCTTTTATTTTTGAAAAGCTTTACTGAGAAATTATCCTTCATTACTACATATGGAGCTTTTAGCTAACCAATTCACTGAATTAAAGTAACTGATTACGGAGACAAAATAAAGAAAAAAAAAACCCAGTAATGTTTAAAAATTGTAAAGATGTTAAAAAAAATTTGAATGGAAGACATCATCGTAACACTGGAACAATGTAAAAAGAGTTATTTTTACAGAGTACAAAATAATACTTTCAATGATGTAATACTTCCTGTTTCATTTCATTCTTTCACATAAAAATCTGCAATTTGTGTGAGCATCGTGTACTTTAGTAAGACGAAATTGAATATCCTGAAGTGGAATGCTCCCCATTTCATGTATTACGAGAATTGTAATTTCCAGTTTGTTTCTGCATACCATTTGCGAACTGCCTTTGAATTCAAAATAACAAATATCTGCAATTTAAATCTAAATGGAAGATTTACTATAGATTTATGTGAACTAAACTTTTCTAAAACAGCTCTAAATCAAATCAATAAAAGTATGGAATTTTAGAAGAACAATTTATGCATATATAAAAGTAGCATTAGATGGAGTTATGTTATCCCAGGTCTAGATATAATAAAAGAAAATGCCAAAAGTTTCATTTTAAAAGCATTTTTTGTGTTTCGATGTGCTAAGATTCTTTTACCATTAAAATCATTAAAAAAAAATCTGAAAATAAAAAAAAAGTAAAAATTCAAGATTAATGTATTATCGTTTTAACTGTACAACTCAGTTCTTTTTTCAGGCTATGCTGTGTTTTAAGAAATCAAATGATAATGTATAATTATTCGATATATCTTTATGAATAGTGAAGGAAATGAAACTCATTGCTACCAAATGACATTTGTAACACTATCTACTGTACATTTTCACTTTCTTATTCTTT
Organism: Nephila pilipes; assembly: GCA_019974015.1. NCBI lineage: Eukaryota > Metazoa > Arthropoda > Arachnida > Araneae > Nephilidae > Nephila > Nephila pilipes. The sequence continues at coordinate 159,509 of BMAW01064743.1, read as the reverse complement.
GTCTCTTAGTATAGAATTTTCCATTGAAACAATCATGGTAAAACATGTCCAGATGACCCGTGAGATTGATGATATACATATTAGAAACGTATAAAAATAATAAAAGAGCAGTTGTGGCGAAAGTTTACTTTTTATTGTGAAATATGGGCCATTTATTTCCATTAAGACTGCAACATATTTTTGACCAGATTTCGTCTCATTTGAACATAATTTATTTGAAAGTTTATGTATCTGAGGTGATATGCATACATACATACATATTAAACTGCAAAATTAAGATAATTTGCACATTATGTAATATTTCCGATAAACTAATGCACAAATTTTAATGAAATTCGGAGTGAATATACATTTTTAACAGAGAAATAGATATATCATTGAAAAGTTGTTTTATGTACATATGACTATCAAGAAAGCTCACAGAGCAGAAATGCCTAAAATCCACGTTGTAATTTCGAACTGAAAATAGGTTTAATATGGTCCCTTATCATAGCCAGACAAGTCATATTGCAAGATAACATCATGGGCAACAGGTAGTTGAAGAGTTCCTGTGGCAGACGATTCTATTCCTGCAGCAAGGCTTATAATTGTTCCTTCCTTAGCTTCATAATTGTTCTCGAATAAAGAGATACGATTGCTCTCCAAAAGCACCCTAGAAATATCGGGGTTATTTGATCTGGCTGACCAATACATACGGCGAATATCTTAACTTGCCAGAAAATCGTCAACCAGATGAGATCTATGTGGCTTCGCATTGTCGTCCAGGAAACCAGGATCAACTGTGCCCTGAAAAGTCGAATATAGGGTTCTATGATTTCCTTTTCTGTACATCACAGCAGTCCAAAACAAACTGTCAAACACATGTAGGGGAATACTGCCAACCAGCATATTGTCTAAACAAATCAATACATCTCGATTACAGTAATGATTCTTTTCTTTGATGAGGTTGGGATAGAATCATGTCCCACTCTTTCCAAGTACAATTTCACTGAGAATTAATGTTCAAGGTGAATTTGAGTAATCTGCAAAACGAACGATGGCCCATTGAAATCTGATTCAAGGCACTTGTTGCCTAGTTACGTCCAGTTAAACGCGTTCTTTTGTGTGCTCCAATGAGCAAGATGCAAACAATGGGTCTTCTAGCATACGGTTTCCGCTCAAGAAGCCTTCGGACATCTGTAGATCCTGAAACTTAGATTCCAGTGACCAAATAATGATCCTAATCCTACGTTGGGGATGTTGATAACTTTTAAATGACTATAGTGTTCTGAAACTGTTTCCACAAATTGAAGAGGACACTAAGGCATTTCATACAATTCAGTAGCCAGCTGAGCTTTTGATTGGCTTGCCTCCAATTTAACAGCAAATCTAAATCTCATTCCACTATCCATGTTTCCGAGGCTAATTATTTTACCTGATGCCTAAAAAAATTACTCAACTCTTGCGATAATAACGTCGAATATTGTGGAGTACGAGCACACACATCTTATACAACCTTTCGTGTGCTTTTATCTCTTCCACAATCACAGCTTTACAGACACGCACGTGTACGTTTACGTATTCGACTCTGAATATTTGAATAATTCTTCGAAGTGATCTTTGTGACGGCGAACTATTTCTTTTCGCCTCTTGTGCTATAGCTAAACTCAAAGTACTAACACTAAAAGTCACTGAAACGTTCAAGAAGACGTTACACAGGTTTCAACACTATATTTACTGACAAATTACTAGTATAACGACAAATATAACCGGCTCTCCCCAAATAGAACCCTAAATATATTAACTTGATCTGCCAATATCAAACTAACAGAGTCTTACCAACACTGCAAGGTTGAGGCAGTCTTGACTTCTAACTTTCACTATGCAGCCGATAACTTGTAACAATTCTCGGTCCTGTCTTCGACTCTGGAACAATTGACAAACCGTAGAACCACTCGACCTCTTTCGAGTGTCTCAAGCTTAATTTATATAACTTCTATCTCCCTTTTTCACTTTATTTCTACCTGCTTGTAATTTAAATATTCACGTTCCATTTTTGGTTGGGCAAATGTTGTTTGTGGTGTACTTCGTTTCAGTTACGTATTGCTAGCCGTAATAATTTACAGATTTAAAAATCAAAAATAATATATATATAATTTTAATAAATTTCTTTTAAAGATTAGAGGTTAATTAGACTTTGCACCATTAATAAAAAGAAAGTGTTATTTCGAAGTTTATTTGTAAATTAATTAATTTGTTATTTTTAAGTAAACAATAATGAATAAATATCCAAAATGCAAAGAAACAAATACTAGAATTTCATACTAACTTTAAGATACTTTACTTTTTCACTACAATAGTTCAAAATTGAATGTGTAAAATAATTCACAGAGTTCCTACCTGAGTTTGGATTTATGTTTTCTTTAATTCAGTGGTATTTCACTTTTTGATCAAATATTTTTAAATAAGATTTTATAATCTCTACTTGCACATGCTCCAGTG
>BMAW01064743.1:116149-152857 GCA_019974015.1 Nephila pilipes | reverse complement strand
TTTGGAAAAAGCATTAAATTTGAATTCAAAGTCCTCAAGTTAGTGAAGAGAAGCTGACATAGCCCACCGTCACACCTTTGGTTCAATGCTTTTTTGTAAATAATAGACATTTGAAAAATTCCTTTAATTTCGTACGTGTCCATTCGTGTTTCTCTTCCACTGGCATGGGGACTCAATTCAAATTTATCTTTCAAACAACTTCTTAACTAAATGAACATGTCTTAAACCCTGGCTGAAGTATAAAGAATGAAAAGATAATATATAAGCAGTATCTTCAATCAATCCAAGTCGAAAACTGAATGAAAAGTATTGAATATCGCTATATATTGGCGATCAGATATTGTGTGATATATAGTGTTAGCTACAATGCGTTTCAGTGACTTTTAGTATTACTGAGGTTTTAACACACACACACACACACACACACACACACACATATATATACTCTGTCACACAATTGTATATAAAATATCCTTCGGCAGTAAACTCTACATCATTATTAATATTTATAAAGAAGTTAGAACGCCTTATTTGGAAGCAGTAATATCAAAATCAGGTCGTGATTTATGTATAACTCATAATGTAATACTCAAAAATGTCTGAGTTATAGTTCAAACGCAAGAAAGTATTTTTCCAGATTGACAGAATTGATAAAAAAGTAGTTTAACAAAACCAATCCATCCTGGTCATAAATCATGAAAACCTGATACATCTTAGTGTTAAACATCTGTCTTTGTAAAATATGAAATGACATCGAGAAACTTATTTTTTACCTGAAAAATGTCAAAAAAACGATTTTTTATGCAATTACTGTAGAAAATAATGTCTTTGAACATTGGAGTAAACAGTTAATTTGCTAAAAAGTTTTGAAAAAGCTCTTCACAAATAGATTATGTTTCTTATAAATAAAAGTCATCAATAAAACATTTGACTGTAATTTTTGTAAAATGTTCCAAATTTTTTAGTAAATATAAGTTAGTAGTGAAAATCATTCATAAATAATAATTATTATGTTTTTACAGTTATTTCTATTACGTGTATTAAATAACGATTAAGAAACAACTGCTAAATATTCTTATTACCATAACAAGATCTTGAGTATTAAGTTTTTATCATACAATATTGTTTTCTATCAGTTTGTTTGTTAAATTTTGATTTCAGTGTCTATTAAATAAATATAACAATGGATTAGTTTCGTGAAAGAAATACCATGCAGATAAAATAACACTCCATAGTAGTATATTTTCTTTAATTTAAAAACAGCTTGTTGACATATCTCTATAAATATTTATCATTTCATGCATTTTGTATGAAAGAAAATATTTTTGATAATATTTAGAACCTAAGTTTTAGCCGAAATTAACTTTCATTTAAAAAGTTTTCTTGAAAAATTAAGTGAAAAGAAACTTCTGTAATCAAAAGAAGGGAATCAGATAGCATAGAATATTTTAATAACATGCATTATTTTTGAAAAAAGCTTATATGTCTAAGGAAAGATAAAACTTATCTATGCATGAAGTTTTAGCACCACAGAATCTAAATCGAAGCTGAAAATTCCTATAGATCGACCACCTTGATAAAACATACATGGAATGAAGTATCGATTAAAAGGTTGCTATAGTGTAGTGTTAAGTATTTCTCGTTACCGTATCCTATTAATAAAAATATAAATAAGAACTTCCTTTCATATTAATTTGATAGGAAAAGAACTCTTTAATTATTTTTGTTACTTAATTGCTCATTATTTAATTCGATTTTCTCCATTTCTCTCTGTAATGAGATGAGCTATTTTATGGATGAAGTAGAGGTTTTTCTAGTTGCTGTCGATCTTCATGCTTTAAAATTTTTACATGAATCAAGAATCTACCTAAAATTGACAGTGAACTGAAATCTTTTGATTATTTGGGCAAATTTAGAAGGAATAAAAATTTTAGGGACATGGATATGAAAAAAGATACGACTACTTAATAGTTACTTTAATATGAGCTTCGAAAACTTTGAAGTAAATGTAACTAAATTAATCAATAATTTAAATAAATATATTTTTTAAGAATCTCATAGAGAATTATTATTTTAAAAATAGAATAATTTTATCATTCACAATTTAGCTATCTTACAAAATTCTAGTTTAAGTAGACGTGGTAATTTTTTTCGAGCATTGTTAAATTTCGCTAAAAATTTATGAAGAAATGATGGGCTTAAATAAAGTGCTCCAATTAAAATTTAAGAATGCATTGTATACTGACTTTGAGAATTTCTCTTTCCATAGTAGATTGAAACTCAAGGCTTATGTAATTTACAATTAATGCACTTGGAATAAAAAAAATCTTTTAAAAATTTAACCCAAGCAAACATTGTCATTTTATAATAAACGAAATATCCTGAGGACTAAATAGAAAACTCGAAACTAACTAGATATTTATGTACCTAGTTGTGCAGAATACATTGATTGTAACCTGAGTAATAAAAATCAATTTTGGGTAAATTAACTTTGTTATTACTGAAATCGGATTGATATACATTGAAATTTATTCAGTTAATGCTAGTTTACGACTTTATGTACTGTGTAGGTTTATTAACTTTTATGCATTTAGTGATCAAAATAAAGACAATAAGGAATTATGGGTAAGTGTGAGGCTTGATTGAAAAACAATGCATCTATAACCACAACGTTTTTTTATCATCCGATTTTCCCAATTCATGTATCTAAATGCTGCATGCTTTACCTGCGCTATACATTATTTACTTTTTGATACAGTCCCTCTTCATGCACCTGCGCCATCACTTGTCTTGTCGGGAAAACCTGTCGGTGAAGAATTCTAGTAGTTGCTGTCGACTCTTGGCTTTAATGCAAGCTTTCACCTCGATTATGATGTTTATTTAGATGCTCTCTCTGATTTTGTAAGATGAAAGATGTCTTTAATTTGTATCTGTCAGAAACTCAATGGCGGTTCCTGGTTTAATCTCATCTTTTTATGGGTAACCATCTTCATCAATTCTTACACAACCAAATACACCTGGAAACAAAGAAAACAGGTATATTATTACATCGAGCAACATGAAGTTTTCCAAGTACAACAAGTGGTTTGATAATAAGGTGACAAAAGATATGTGTGTGGTTGCTTTACTTTTCAATTACAACCCTCTTTGTACTATTACTTGTACTATTTAGAAACAGAGATGAGTGTGGAATACTTCATTATTATTCTTGTCCATATCACCTATTGTGCGTTTTATCCAAGTACCCGCAATTCCATTAGTAGTGCTGTAGTTAGATGAATAATGTACTAGTTCAGTAATGAATAATGTACCAGTTATAAATTTTCATGAATGTCAGATGAATAATTTACCAGATCCATACATAAATATTATGAACAGTCATATAAAAGGTATTTAAAATGACAAGGTCGATTATGGATATCATAACGAGTAACTATGAACAAAATGTATAAATCTAATTTAATTCATTTAAATATTTTCATAATGTATGTAATATGTAGCTTTAATAAGACATGGATTCAAATAATTATAAAAGGAAAAGGTCCGAGGAATGATTGATTGTTTGTATATGTTTAGTATAATCTGATTAATTCTGACGGACATACTGAAGATTGCTTGTTATAGATTATTCAATTAATATAAACATCTTTCCTTTTATAAAAATTGCTTCATTTCTAAATCTCATTGAAGGCATGGCAATATTCTTTTTAATGTCGTTCTTATTTACTAATAAATTTCATTAATATAAAAGATTTAAATGGTTGACCGAATAATTTGTGAAGTCAAAATTATAAAAAAATTAGTAATATAAAGATATAATTTTATCCTTCGTATGATTTCACATATAAAGACGGTTTTATTCTTTCTTACAATCCTTTATTTCATAAAAAAAAATTTATTTCCTTCTTTTTCCATTAGAAAAATGATTCAGCAGATTTAGACTGATTTCAAACAAGAATTCTCAACGTAACGCATAATTTTGGAACAAAATTAATAGGTAACGATGGAACCAAACTTTTATTTCTATCGATAAGAATTCCACACCATACTACAAGAAAAGTTTGACAACCAGTTCAGTTTTAACATAAATAATTCCCCATTATTTTGTTGAATAATTCATAGAATCAGATACACAAACTTTTGACTATTTGACAGGCAAAAGAAGACTCTACTATCTTCTACTACAAGGAAAACGGCTTAGTGGATCATGCTTCGTTTTTGTAAAATTTGGCAAATTTATGGAGGAACAAAGGTTTTGAAAAAGCTAAGAGTAAAATGATGCAGCCTCTGAGGTATTCTGGAGAAAATCATATTGAATATTTCGTTGCTCTCTCTATTTTTACTTGCCGCATTGAACAGAGAATTATATAATTTTATAACTTTATTAAATAATCTTTATTCAATGCAATATTTAAAACTATCAAATAAAATAGGTTAGTTTTATTAAGATCGCAATGGAAGCAACACGAGGGCTACTCAAATAAAATGAATTGGAATCCTAAAAATGCAATAATGACAATATTCCTTTTAAATGTTCATTTTCAGTATATAACACAAAAATACGCTAGAGACAATTTTAAGTGGTATATAATACATAGTATTGGTAATATTTAATTGCATGCATTTCTAATAAACGCAGGAAGAAAACGTAGCTTAAAATTGTTTTCGTTTATTTGTATGATTTATATCATTTAACCATCTTTTCTATAACAAAACAAAATGTAATTATTGATAATTTTTTAAATAAAGATTTTGATAATTGCATTTTCCTTGTTTTACAAATGATCTTTGTTTTGATTTTACCTGAATATTATTTTATTTTAATGTTACACGAATATTGTTTCTGTAATATTGTAGTTTTTTAATTATATGGACGTAACAAAATTAATACATTAATATACTGCTGTTTGTAGAAAATGCAACACCATGAAAGAATCATCAGAATCAAATGAAATTTAATGCAGAAACGACTTGTACTGATACAAATAAATGATGAAATTTTCAAAACAAAAGAAACAAATTAAGCGTCCGAAATCAGTATTTGGTGCAGCCACCATGCGCTGCAATAAGTGCTGCTATACGACGTGGCATGGAGTCAAACAGATGTTGAATATCTGCTTGAGGAAGAGAATTCCATATCGCTTGTATGCGCAACCAAAGTTCGTCTTTGGAAACTGCAGGACGCGGATCACGAGCGAGACGCCGACCAACCATATCCCACACGTGCTCAATAGGCGACATATCCGGTGAATAAGCAGGCCAAGGAAGAAGTTGCATGCGTTGTGCTGAACAGAAGTCTCGAACAGTCCGCGCAACATGTGGGCGTGCATTATCCTGCTGAAAGATAGCTCCAGGGATGCCTTGAAGGAAAGGAACGACTTCGGGCTGTAGCACTTCACGGACGTACCTGTTGCTATTGAGATTACCCTCAATTCGTATCAAATTGGATCGTCCATGATACGAAATCGCACCCAAGACCATAACTCCGGGTGTTCGACCACTATGTCGTTCAATAATACACTCAGGAAGGCAGCGTTGACCGGCATAACGTCTAACACGAACACGGCCATCATGGGTCCACAAATTGAAGCGTGATTCATCTGAAAAGACAACTTGGTGCCAATCAGCTCGCCTGTCTCTGTGCTCAAGAGCCCACTGCCGGCGCAGCCGTCGATGATTCGCCGTGAGGGGAATCCTGTATAAAGGCACCCTTGCACGCAATCCACGGCGCAGCAGACGACGACGAATTGACGAAGCCGACAATTGTACACCTGTAGCAGTAGACCAACGTGCTGCCAGCTGCCTGGAGGAAGCTGTGCGATCATTCACCGCCATGCGGAGCAGGTGTCGATCATCGCGCTCTGACGTCACCTTCTGTCGTCCAGTGCCTGTTTTTCGAGTTGTTCGGTGCTCGTCGGTCCACTGCTTCCAAACTCGCATCACTGTGGAACTGTTCCGCTGCATACGAGCTGCTATTGCGCGATAGGAAAATCCTCCTTCTCGAAGGCCGATTATCCTCCCTCGTTCAAACTCCGTAAGTTGCTTGAATTTCTTATTCTTCCGTCGTGGAGGCATACTCAGGTCTCACTAAACGTTTGCCACTAACAAATAATCATAGACTTTTTTCAACGTCCCGCTACAGCACTTTATTTATACGCTTTCAGCATCAATTCAGAGGGCGCTGCACGCGCCGCGCACGCGCGATGGCTCTGAAACTTTATTAATTTGCATAATATCCTATAATTGACATTTGCTGCGAATTTCATTTGATTCTGATGATTCCTTCATGGTGTTGCATTTTCTACAAACAGCAGTTTACATAGAGAGTCAAAGGAAAACTGTTACGTGAGCTTTTTAATCCAGCAATAAAATTGTTTTAGTTTTAATAGCAAGTAAACGAAACAAATTATTTTTTAAATTAAAAATAATATGCATCTTAACCCTGTAGTAAATAATAACCTAGACAACACAACCAAAGCAAGGAAAGAAAAATTGTATGAAGAACGAGCGAGATTTCCCGTTCTTCTCACAAGTAAATTTTTACAATACACAACTATGATGAATGGATTGTTAGGAGGAAAGGTAGACTGTGTGTTCATGTTACGTAATATTCGCCAGAGCTATGCGTAACGAATGGTAATCCTCCTTATCGGAAAAGAAAAAGATGAAACGGCCAAAAACTCGCTCACTCATTGACTCAATAAAAATATACATAAAATCAACTTGCTGATATTTCTCCGGGTGATTTTTAAACCGCTAAATCATTATCGATCATTTTAAAGGATTTCTTCAAGAATATGGATTCGTATAATGAAGCAACAGACCAGAAATTAAACATTGGGGTTTGTATTAAATTTGTTTGGAACAAAATCTGATATGGCTCCTTTGTTTTTAACCGATTTCAAAACATCAAATTGCTTAAAATATCATTCAAATGCACATTTTTAATGTAAAAAAAATTTGGGAAAAAGTAACATTTACTGCAAATCGCCGAAAAACGAGGAAAATGGAGACGAAGGAGGGAGAGGTCAGAATGTATCACCAAAATGAAATCTGAAAAAGAAATAATGTGTTTTCGGGAATATGTTTACGATACCTTCCAAGCACCAGCGAGGCATCTTAAACAAAATTGTAGTGATACGATCCACAGCGTGTGAATAAGGGACGGACAAAAAAAATACAGATTTTCTAATTTATGCGTGTGAGATTACATGAGTTTTGAGATTCAATCATTCCTATAATCATATTAAGTGAGCCAAATTTGACAAACAAATTGATGTCTTTATAAAATGAATGATTGCAACATGACATTTCAGTTTTAACAAAACCTGAAAAATTTTATAGGAATGCATATCAACGGATAATATTAAAATAATTACGACGAGCTTGAATACTTTACTTTTTCATATCGTTAGAGATGGAAGTTATAGTTATAAATCTTTGTGCTCCTGTCTGTCATTCCAATATTTATAATACGTTTCGCAGTACAACATAATTAAGTAACTCGACTGAACACATATAGATATACACAGACTTCTCAGTAATAAGATTATGTGACGAGTGAGAATTAGTGAATTACTGAGAATTTAGACATCCGTGATTTGTTCCACTTGTGCCTGTTAGCGAGAGGATGTAGGTACTCAACGGCAAAGTGAAGCAGCATGGAGTTTAATTAAGATTGATGGATGATTGTTGAAGTGGCGGCCGAATTTTGAACAGCTCTTGGATGGACGACGAACGAGTGCTTTTGAGAAAAGTACTTCCCATCTCCGTAGCTATTAATTTCTCAGAATGGCATAAAAGTTTTGTAATTAATAATTTACAAATTTAACTAATAAGTGTGGAATGACTATCTTAAACTATTGGAGTTTCGGCTTAAAATGAGAACAAACAACGAAAAATAATTAACTTAATAGATTTTCAAATAAATTTCGGGTCTATCTGCTATATATTTTTAAGATCACTTCAGTCTTATATATTATACTTATGAATATGATAGTTTAATTTTTATTCTCTTTTAATGTACAATTGTTAAAAATAAGAAATTCTGAACAATTTTCGTAATTGTAGCCTGAGCAGTGGCAGCAATGTTAATAGCTAGAAGAGATGTAATTTATGATGCTTATTATTAAGTATTAGATCAATTAGTATAATTAATTTGTTACTCAGAAGAAATTTCTTTATTACACCGAAACCACAGTTCCTGCTTGAGTGATTTATCATGCAAGAAATATCATAAAATTAGCAAAGTACATTAAAACTATCTCGAAAAAATTATGATTTATATATTTTTATTAAGTTAACTGTTGTTAAAACTCAATTCATTTAATAATATGCAAAATATATTTTTATATAGGCGTGATATATATGTATTTCACACATGATATATTTTAATATATGTACGTTGCGTATTGAATTTGATAATTTGGCTTCTTTCAGTTGTAAAGTTTGTTTAATAAATTTCAAACCTTTCATATTATTCCATGTGTGTGTTTGGCTTGTATATTTATTTTTATTATTTTTAAATATTATTTCATCCGATTCCTAAAAAATCATGAACATTGTTTTCTTACATTTCGAAAACGTAACTGATTATATTCACATTTTCTGAACGAATCATAACATCTATTCCATTTCAATTATCATCGGATGATTCAAGGATCCACTGTAGCAATCTCGAGTCCAACATTGTTTTAGTTGAGTTTTAGTGGTGTGATGTAGATGTTGGGAGATTGGGGTTCTCGCTGAGGAGTACCTTAATTTCGGTGAAATCGTCACTTGACGGAAGTTCAAAATAAAGAAGTTCACCACCAAAAGCCCACGTATATCGTCTGAATAAAATGTGTTATTCATTTTAAAAAAAATAATACAATCCTTAGGGTGACTCAAGAAAGAAGCAAGTAATGCCAATTTTCAAAGTTTCCTTATGAATTGATTTATCAGTAGCAACTTTAATTTCGCACATTTTTTTTATTATGTTCTCAAATGAATAGTTAAAATCTTTTTTTTTTAAAAAAAATAATGTCTGATACCTTAAACTTTATGTCTATTGATTTAAGCAGACATTAATAAATCGCACCCTCCCCCTTTTTTTCCCTTTCCTTTTTAATGTAATTCTTCAGTATAAATATTTGAAATGTTCTTTGTATATGATTTTTATTGTATGATTTTTATTTGTTATTCTTAAGACTTATCTTCATAGTCCCCATTCAGAGTGATAAATTTCTCCCAACGTTTCTTAACCTCTAGAAGGCAGTCATTTTAGAAACTCAGCTGAATGAACTCTATTATCTCCATTCTGAGGGTAACTTAGCTGCGAATTTCCTGAAACCAAACAAATCAATAAAAATAGCTATAATTTATAACTTTATGAGCTTAAGTTCCAATTAATATGCAAAATAAATTTTATCCAGATATCTGGGTTATTTTTTAGAAAAATTAGAACTTTACGATACCCCCTCGTATGTGTAAAATCTTCTCTGTTACATGTTGTGTCATTTGGCAAAATTATGTTGCTTAATTAGGCAGAAGTGATGTTGCAGCCGTTCGTGCTTTATTTAGTACTTTGCATTTAATAATGACGTTTCATTAGTGGGCGTTGGAGCAATTTACTAATTTAGTTATAGTTCAGTCATAACGAAAGCACAGAGCACTGAGATTCAAGTGTCTTACGATGTAAAAGTAAACTGCAGAAAGAGAGATTTAGATGGAAGCCGAAAGTTTTTACGCCTAAAAAGTTTTTACACCTAAATTCCAGAAAAAAAAAGTTTTTTCTGGAATTTAATTCAGAAATTAATAGGACTCGAGAAACTAACAGTTTATAAAGATTCGCGCTAATCTAAAGTGAAAATGATAGAAGTTTTAAATTTGAATATATTTTATATATTCAATAAAAAGCATCAGAAAAGAGCTTAATTGGTATGACAATAAAACTAATTTAGTCTGCCCGTTTCCTTCTGTATTAGCTTTCAGATGGTGTTTCAGAACTAACGTACTTTTATATCGCAATTGAATGTGTTGTCTGAATCGTACATAAAAATAACAGTCGTATCATATAATATTAATTTCAATCTGCGAAACTCCAGATTTCCGAAATTACTTTATATAACACAAATCACAAATACTATTTTTACTTTCATTGAAAATCTTTCTTTTATACATATATATGTTATTTCCAAACATTTCTAAGACATTTCCGGGGAAAAAATTTCAAAAGCTAGAAGATATCGAGGGAATTGCAATCCTATTCCCAATATGAAAGACATATACATGAATGTATTTGAAATATACTCGTGTTCCATGTCTGGATATTTATATCGTCATATATGTAACTTAATATTATCATATCCTAGAATATATTATATTTCAGATGTTATAATTTTTAAAAAAAAACATTAAATCAAAACTTTAGGCTCTTTTAACTAAATTATATTATAATATTGTAAAATGTTTTCTTCTGTACAATATTTTGATAATATTTCTTAGCGTTATTAAAATATGAAATAACATCCTACATGAAGCCATAAAGCAGGAAACTGTAGAACAAAGATTTTATTTGAAAATTGTTTGATTTTGTACTAGAGAACTGTTTTAGGTGAATCTAAAAATTTATTTGAATTCAAAGCGTCTTTTATTGTAAAATATATTTTGAAAAGTTGAGAGAGAGAGAGAGAAATGAATAAAATCAAAGTAATATTATTACTTATAATTTGTTAATATTATACAAATGTAAATTAAATCTGAATTGGTGTATATACATAGAGTAAGAAAATTAGCACCTCAAGTTTCAATTTCCTTTCATGACTTGTCTCTGGAAATACAGCGAAAAGTTCAAAGTCTTGCAGAAATTTAATTCTAGAAATCTTATGAACACATTTATAAGCAGAGTATTAAAAATGTGAAGTATATTTTAGACGTAAACAACTTTAATGCATTATGATTGATCTAAAATATGATGTTGGTTTGAAAAATACGCAAGAAATCCCTTAACATAAATCAAACAAATTACTCTAAATACATTTTGTTAATGTTCTTTTAACTTAAAAGTTTTCAGTTTAAATAGTTTAGTTATCTCATAAGTGTTAGTTAGCCATGTGATGAATAAATTTAACATTAAAAATACGAGGTAATTTAAAATGTCCCATTTTATATGGTTCCTATTACTCTAAACAGGTCTTATGGACTATATAATGGTTTTATATGAACTTTTTAATGTAGAATTCTCGAAAAATTATTTCATTCAACTTTCTTTAGTGTAACATTTCTGCAACAAAACTGAACTTAAGATAAGCAACCATTATTCAGAATTCTCTCAATATAGAGTATAATTAAGAAAATGTAAGTTTTTTAAAAATATTACCTTTGATGATAATTCATTTATTCTGAAAACGTTCATATTGTGAACCTTTCGTTTTGCGGACTATGTTTAATTAGAAAAAATCAAAATGAAGACCAAATACTGCATTGATTTTAAAGAAAGAGCAATGGATCTGGTAAGAAAAGATTTCGTTTTCATATAAATGATATTTGTGGAATTTTTTAGTAGAAAATAATAGATTAAATATAATGAGAAACATGCAATTCCTTTTTTTTAAATTTACGTGTCCTCAAATGAATACTAACTTTCATATAAAATTAAGGTAATAAAATTTGGCAATTGCATAAAGTAGTAACTAAGACGCTTGTTTGCGTGATGCCTTTTTTTTTTTCTTACACTTATTACGATTCAATAATTTTTCTTTGCTCACTAGTTAGACACAGACTCAATAAGGGGAGCCAGTATTTAACAAATAACAATAGATTAATTTATTTACATTTTGCTAGCTATGCCCTATGAGCAAGTTTCCGCTCCAACCACTCTATCATGAGTATATGTTCCTTTTGAATGTATTACACTGGCAAACCCTTTCTCGACTAAGAGGGAGGATTACTACAATTTTCTCACGCGAACAGTCGCCAGAAATCCAGCATATTACATTTCTTGTAACTGTAATTAGAACAAGGAATTCAAGATCCAAGCTTTGTATATCATACCCAGGAAGAGTTACCATTTTAAACTTTCTTATTATTTGGTTAATTAAATTATTGTCCGCCTATAGAAGGCACATCATAAGGTGCGAGTGTATGTTGTTTACTTAAGAAACACCCCAGAGAGATTAATATTTCTAAAAGAGATATCTATAAGGATCACAAGATTATACTAAACATAAACTGCGCAACTCTCTAAAAAAATCGATAATGATAACAAAAGAAAAAAGAAGTTATTAGTTATACAACCTAGTCTGTTCTTTGTCTGAAGTTGAAAAACGAAAGTTAAGCAAAAGTGAAATGTATGAAAGTTATCATTAAAAGTAAAAAGAAAGTTAAGTAAAGTAAGTTAACATTTCAACAGTGGTGAAAAAGTAGAAAGAAGAAATTTATTTATAGCAATTGAAGTAAATTAACGAGGGTCTGGATTAGTTCCTTAACATTTTTATTTTACAACACATGTAAAAGTAAATTTGTGAGTGAAAATTTCGTATCCCACTTTAAAATGATACTATTCCAAAACATGTCACTCAATCACAATTATATATATATATATATATATATAAATAATTCGGCATATCTAAAGTTGTCCTATTGCGACAAACATGGGTGGGTGAAATCGACAAACTAAGAAAAAGATATAATTACAATTCAAAATAAATTGGCAGTTTTATTACAGAGTTCAATTATTTGGAAGCAAGAATAAATTACTAAAAACACTTTCATTATTCGATACTGATTTTAATTAAAAAATTAAATATGTTATTTAAAATTTTAAAAATTCATACTTAATGTTTATTAGGTAAACATCCAAAAAATGATCATCCTTCGTATGCGTTGATAGTTTATTTTGTGAAACATAAATGACAATATACATAATAAAAATACATCATTTTACTAACGAAAATAATATATTAGAATTCAATATCAATTTCTTTTATATCTTGAAATAAGTGTTGCAATGGACTTTTTCATAAAAGTGAAAAAATTAATAATTGTTATGTTTTTCTTTCATTCATTAGTATTTTTCAATCTTCAGAAATACCATTACGAAATTAATTTCGAAATTTCCACTGCAAGACTTTCGATATTTCTTACAATAAAATAAAATAGCTGTTATAAGAGGATGTCTTATGTTCTGTTTAAACATGTCTTTAAAGGTTTTTTTTGAGTAGAAAATAAAATACAAATGACAATTACAGTGCCGAAGAAAAACAACCAGACATTATTAAAAAAGAAGTCTGTCGCACATAAATTCTGGAAATGACACTTAGCACAATTATTTAGTTTTTTTCTCCTTTTTGTCTTTCTTTTTTTTTTTTTTCAAAACAGACGTAAAATCTGAAATTGTTTTAATTTTTTTTATAAGTGAAATATGTTTTATGAATTCATACAAAAATTTAAGTAAGAATATTGTGTTAATGATAAAAGAATAACACAATTTTAATACTTAAATTATATATTCAAAATCATTTTTGAAAAAGAATGTAGTTTTATAAATTTAAATAAAACACTTAAGAATTCGTTTATTAAAAATATTCATTATCATATTCATAACCAAAGGTTGCTCGTCACTTTATTTTCATTTTTCTTCAGTGAAACACATAATAAAACCAGTAGTTTTGAAACGGAAAGTTTTCTTATGTCCGAATAATATTTTTTTAATCTGAAGTTGAAGTCGTGAAAAAATTCTTGAGGAACCTTCTTTTTGTAGCTTAAGAGTTCAGACATTTTTTAGCTTTGTTACAAATGAATTTATGGAAGAGAATAGTGAAAACTAGTTTTATTGATATTTATTGACTTATTTTATTAAAAAAGCTTATTTTATGTACAATGGTGTTCAAAATTAAGAGCATTTGCATATTTTGTCGAATTTCATAAAAAGAATTGAACGAAATGTAAAAATATTGCTTTGAAACAAAGATGTAAATCTTGTACGTCGAATATACAAGTGTATATGTGTGTGTGGGTGGAAATAGTCGAATAAACAGGATTAATAAGCGCACATGCCAAAATCTGTATTTCGTTTGTTAACATATTTCACCGAATTTCTTGGTGTTTTTTGCTGCAATCGCTTAAATTAAAATTCAAACAGTATAATTGAGTAACTACCAACGTTTACATGAGGGTTTGAGGTAGTGAATTATGAGTAGGTTAGAAGCAGGACAGTCTCAAATCCAGATTTGCTTAGAATTTGATTTGAAACCCAGTGTCGTCTCCAACTTATAGAAACAGATTCAGAATTCCGAATCCTTCGAGAGAAAACTTCGGTAATGTCGTCCAAGAACCACGACTGCCAAGAGGATCGCCATTTGTCTATTATATTCAGGCGTAACAGGGATGCTGCAGCTTCATATGTCTCTCCAGAGTTGTATGCGGCCTCAGAAACTCGAGTTTCAAGAGAGACTGTTTCTAGAAGACTTCATGAGAAAGCTGTTTCCAGAAGTCTTCATGAGAGAGAGCTGTTTCCTAGAAGACTTGTTGTTTGCATCCCGCTCAGTCCTGAGAACTAAAAATTCCGCTTAAAATGGTTTAGAGATGATAGAGATTGGAGCATGGATCAGTGCGTAACCGTTCTCTTTACTGATAAGTACCGGTTCAGCCTAACCAGTAATTCTCACCCCACTTTCATATGGAGAGAGCCAGAAACCAGCTACCTGCCCTCCAATGTCTGAGAAATAGACCATTACGGCAGCGGAGGCTTGATGGTCTGCGCAGGCATTATGTTGGATGGTTGCACACACCTCCATGTCTTTGAAAGAGGCGCT
Source organism: Nephila pilipes (assembly GCA_019974015.1). Classification (NCBI taxonomy): domain Eukaryota; kingdom Metazoa; phylum Arthropoda; class Arachnida; order Araneae; family Nephilidae; genus Nephila; species Nephila pilipes. Next base: position 138,062 of record BMAW01064743.1, on the reverse strand, counting down.
GTGACTGCTGGGAGATATAGGGATGAGGTCTTGGAACCCTATGTTAACCTTTTCAAGATTACAGTTGGTCCTAATTTCCTTTTAATGGATGACAACGCGAAGCCACATAGAGTTAATCTGGTTGACGAATTTCTAGGAAGTGACGATATTCGCCGTATGTATTGGCCAGCCAGATCTCCAGACTGCAATCCCATATAGCATGCATGGAATATAATTAGCTTATGTTAAATATTACTGATAACACGAAAAGATTATTATAAGTAATATGATTCTAAAAACAGCTTTGTTTATTTTATGAAAGCCGAATATAATTCTTTTACGGATGTTTGGAAAACGACGAAAGTATCATATCCCCATTTGTATTTTTAAAATTATTCTTCAGATTAGAATGTATCTTTTTTATGTTATTTGCGAAAGCAATGTGTAATATTGTTTACTGTAATCCCATTCCCGTTTATCAGGTTTATTACTTTTTGAGAAATAAGCTATAGTTTTTTTCCAAGAAAAACACAAATTTTAATTTTAAAAATTAGTTTTTCTTTTAATATAAATTTTTCTTGTGTCTAATCTCTAATCAGGTATTATTTTTACAGTTAGCTGTAAATTAATATGTGGTTAGGGATTGGATACAAGATTGACTGAGAAATTTACCTTGAATGAGAAACTTGAACTGAGAAAATTGCTAATGAATAACACATTAGCAATGTGTATTAATTAATATATGCAAATTATTAATCAATAAAATGTCACAGAATTTAATTGCTTGAATATTTGTTAGATTCATACTTAAAGGCAACACGAAGGCTAATGGCGACGAACCTCGTAATATTTAACCTTGATCAAGTGATGAGGACGATACCTGATTAAGTACCTTTTCTTGACAATCCCACACGATGTCGAGGGAGGACTTGTAGCCTCGACAGATTTTATGTACATCAGCCGTGATACACAGTGAATCTTAAGTGGCATTTAGGCTCGAGTCCACTATGCGACTAAAGAATCGCTGGTCCTGAGTATGTGACCTTGACCATTAGACTACCAAGGCCAGAGCTTTATAATAGGCTCTGTTTCATTCAAACTCGTTCCATAAAAATTTTGAATCAGAAAAAGAATTTTAAATTTTCAAGATAAATACTTTTGAATGATTTTAATGTCAAATTTCTACCTATGTTATGAAAAATGTATGTTAAGTCACTCGTATTTCAATTGTTGTTCAAAAGACATTTTTTTTATATTTCCAATAGCAAGGCAATATAGAAGGAAAAGCAACAAAGATGACAACACACATGAACACACAAGAAAAAATGTACAAAAAAAAAAACGCACGAAAAATTACATAAGTCATTGTCTTATTAAAAATTCTCTTGCTCGCGAATACAAGGCCGTCTCAGTGTCACCATAGAGCGATGAGCAACGATGGAGTGAGCCCGATTCATTAGCTCCGCCAAATCATGAAGAGGACAGTTTGGATGGGTAAAAATCCTAATACGATAGAGGTGTTCTCTTAGATACGTCATGGCCCGTCGAAAGACGAAATTTTGCAACAGCCGCAAGACGTGGAACGTTGGGAATGGACAGAGGATCGTCAACTTTCCACCGTTTTGACTATGAACGGCCAAGTAGTTGTAACTAAAATTTTGTGACATAATCTGTTTGATATACAGCTTTACAAAATGATAAGATATTTTTGAGTGTCTTGTACGTAACAATCTCACTCTGCCAATCTCATTATTTATTTCCTCAAGTAGAGGTTTTGCTTTTGATTTATTTCGAAAAGCTGAGATTGTATAAACAAGTTTGTTGCATAAAAAAAAAAAACTATTTAGTTTGTACGTTTCTAAAAGTCTGATTATTTAACTTCTGGAAACTTGGAAACTGTTCGCAAATACACTGACCGATTATAATATTTTATGTCTGGAAATGTATAATAAAACGAATTATGCGACGGTGGTAGAATCGAAAATGAGGTATTAGGAATGGGAAAGGGGAATGGTGTGTAACTCTTTGTAATATTGCACAGAGATCCGTATTACGTTTTCTAAGAAGTCGATGGGTAAGACTTGTTTCACGTCCTAGGAAATTGTCACCACAAATTTACCGGCCGATCAGAACGTTTTCGCCTACTTTTGAGTAGATTCATCAGAAACAACCCATTGTTTTAATTTTGCCTCGCCTTCGGAGTGAAATTATGAATCCAGGTCTTATCTACGGCAACAATTTGGATACAAAATGTCACTCACTACTCGACGTAACAACAATCGAATTCGGATTTGGCAACAAATGGCTGTCAAATTGAAGCTAACCTCTGAATCAGTGTCAAATTAGTTTTGGCGCCGTCGAACATTTAACAGTACACATTTATAATTCCAACATGATTTAGCAATACCATCTGAAAGCAAAAATAAGTGCATTTTAAACCATGCTTGTATAAAAAGATGTTATTCTTCTGAAGATTCCTTAAGCAAAGAATAAATAATTTGTTACGTTGAATTGGTATTATAGTCCATAATTTGTATTTACTAAATTTCAGTTTCACATACATGTTTGAAGAATGAGAATGAAAATATCTTTTAAAACTGAAACTTGAGAACATATAGAGTGGCGGATGACACACAAAACATAAGAATATGAAAATTATTATTATAGATTAAATTTATTATAAAAACTTTATAATAAACACGTCAAACTTCGTGTGTTCTTAATTTAAATTCTAGAACTTGAACTGCTATTAAATATACTAAAACTTCTTAAGAGAGTGAACTTTCTAAATTCATCTGTAAAAATCATCAGATAATATTTAATATATCCATTAAGATATCAAGAGAAAAACTACTTTATTATAATGCTAATGTCCAACTAATAATTTGAAATCAATAATTCTTCAGTCAAATGCTTTCATGAGAGTTTCCATTTAAATGTGATTCCCTAAAGATAATAATTTACATCACAGTTTTTCATTATTTTAGCCACGTATCTCATTATCATTTTTACTCATAACTTTTCGACTTAAATAAACTCGAATGGGATGTTTGAAGCAATAAAATTTATTACTTATATTATTTTTTCTCCTTTTTTATTTTCGAGTTTTTCAAATGACATTTTATTTTGAAATCACACTTCCTGAATGCTTTGACAATCGATTCATATTATAATATGTCTGACACGTTCCCTAATAATAAAATACATTTGTAAAATATGGTAATTTGACTGTCATAATAAGTGTATTAAATAGTAGAAAGAATTCTTTAAAAGTTATAAAGCTCTTAAATATTATAATTTAAAATATTTTGCAATGCTTGAGGAAAAATTCTAACCCCCACCCAAAAAAATTAGGTTTTTTTAGAAATTTTTTGTCAATTTTGAAATTTATCGTTTGTTTTCAAAATCCTTAACATTCCAACATTATTAAAAAAATATTCACTTTGATTGTTTTCGTGTGCTCAACTCACCGTTTCGTAGCTAAATTTCTTATATTTTCGAATACATTAAAATTAAAACATGCTTCAGTGCTAAAGAACAGACATACAAATATTTACTTCACATACAAAAGGCTTATTACGAAGATCTGTATAGTGTATTTCCCGTGAACTAATTATTGTGAATTTAAGGTATACGACTACGTTAAATACTCGAATTTGGGAGAAGATATCGAATTCTTTTCATTTATACATTGAAATACTTAAAAGTTTCTCTTTCTAAAGCTACATTTCTTTTCTTTTTTTTGTAGTTACGATGCATATAAATAGTTATAAGCATTTTAATATCAGATCATTTCCAATATAATTCCGGAAGATGCTCTTTCGAAACTGTTAAAATCTTCTCTTAAATATTCATTTGTTTTTTCTATTTTTAAGAATATTTACTGATTATATTTTTTTTAAAAACTTTTAAATATATTAAGATTCATTTTAAGAGATCTGATATTACATTCAGTAGTAAAATTCTTTAAATATTAGTGGCAACTACATTCTGTTTACTATTTTGCTGAGCTGCATTGTTAGAATTTCGTTCCATTTTTGGTTTTAATTGTCATTTTATTTCTGTATGAAATAACTGACTAAATTGCATAAAAGCCTTTTTAAATTATTATTTTTTTATTTAAACCTTGGATAGTTCGAAAAATAAACGTCTATGTAAGAAAAGGATGAATGCTGCAAGGTACAATGAAATTTTGACACTTTTCACGAAACGTCTAAGCAGGGTACGACCTCAGTACTCATAACACGGTTCATGGTTTTTTTTTGTTCACAACAATGCTCACACAGCCAATATCTTCAAACAGTTCCTGGCAAAAAAGGAGGTGGGGCAAGTTGAATGTCCACCGTATTCTCCAGATCTCAATCCTCCAGACTTCTTCCTATTCCCACGACTTAAACTCGCTTTGAAACGAAAGAGATTTGACGATATTCCTGACATCCAACGAACTTTTTTTGAACTCCATCCCAAAAGAAAACTTCTTGCAAAATTTCCGGGACATGTATAGCAAATCTTAGCGGTGCATATTTATGGGAGGTGACTATTTCGAAGGACAGTAAAGTAACTTTCTTTAATATTTCATCTACGTTAATGTTACAGGACTATTCACCGAACTTTATTGTCAGAGGTTGTATTTACAAACGGTCTTGCTATTTGAGATAGCTGAAGTATTCATCCTTTTACCGCGACAGTGGGCACATTCAGAAAAGAGTTCAAATCCATCTTCCTAAGTTAAAATCAAGTCTGAAAGGATTATAGGTAAAAGGAAAACTTACCGACAATATTATCAACAAGTTGCAAAATTATAGCGGTATTGCTAATAGGAGCAAGACTGGTGATTTGCTGAGAATGTAAAGCGCTGTAATAGCAGAATTTTATCACAACTATTCAGGAGTGGATCAGTAATTGCATGGCCAGTCCTTTTAAGGATAATTTAGTTCGTGTAAATATCAACGTGCTATTAACTGCGAAGCAAAGATAAATGAAAAATGCAAAAACCTCCCAAAAAACTATTTTAATTAAATTAAATCTACATACTTTGATTTATGTGACCAAAATTTAATTAAAAAATGTTTCCATGGCAAAACGCAGAATTCCACTGAATGCTTCATTGATTGTTTGCGGAAAATAATGCCGAAAGATGCATTGGTTAACCATGAAACATTTATTCTGGGGATATATATATATATATATATATCTGTTAGACAGTTTAACGGTAGTATAAGGGAGTGATTAAATATTATATCCATTACATGTGATTCATGGGCATTAAGCAGATAATGTCTTAGAGAATTTTGATATTATTCGTATTACTGACTCCAAACTACGTTCGTTACATTCAGCAAAAATAGCATGAGAATAATAATAATAATAATTAGAGCAGCAAAAAAAAAAATCAAATTAAAAAAAAAAGAAAAAAAGAAGCTGTGACTTATAAAAGTGGGGAGTTTTGAGCTTATTTGGTATGTATATCTTTGTTTTCTGTCCAAGTTTAATCTATTTTCTGAAGAATGTAATTTTTAGAATATTTACAATTTTTGAAAAGAGCTAACACAAATGTTTATTTTTCTATATTTTGATAAAATTTGGTAGAAATGTTTTTCACATTGTTCTTGAGAAACTGAATTAAGAAGTTTGTTATGCATGATTCATAAGTAGATTTATACACATTTTAATGCATAAGAATGAAATTAAATATATATATATATATATATGTTGTTATTTTAACCCATAACAATTCAGTAAATATTGAGAATTGTTAAAATATCCTAGTTAAGGCTCTGAAGAAATGTCATATGTATACATATGCTGAATAACAATGCTATAAAATATTTTTTTATAGAAAGAAAACATTTTGAAAATATGTTATTTTTTCCTTATTTTATGATAAGAAATTGCATTTTGAATTTTTTTTACGATGATTAAAAATTTTGAATCAATTTTTAGCCACCCAAAGGACTTTTGTTTTAGTTGGATCACTTTTGGAGTACCAGACAACTTTTCAATTTTTTATCGTTTGCTTCAATTTAATTACATTTAGCTTAAATATATTCATTTTAATAATTTATTGTCTGCTTTAATTTTAATTACATGTCACTAATATAGTATGCAATTTAATAAGTTATCATTTGCTTTATTTTTAAATACATTTAGCTTAAATTTATTCAATTAAATAATACATCGTTTTCTTTAATTTTAATATCTGAAAAGCTTACTATTGTCCTTTTTTCGATATTTCCTCTTTTACTTTGATTCGTATATTTAATTGAATAATTTAATAATAATTATTAAAAAGCGCACCTTGGATAGCTGTATCTGTTCGTAGCAAAATTTTGCTCAGAACCTTTTTCATTTGTGTATATTCTAATTCGTATCCTACTAAATGCAATAAAAAATAATCTTTGCGATTTTTCAAAATCATGTTCCGAACGTTGTTGGATTCTTCAATACTTTCGTGAAACTGTAATGGTGCTTCCCTGCATAAAGGAAAATAGACGTATACAGAGATTTCGTAAAGTGCAAAGGAAAGCTTAACCTCAGAACTTGGCGCCGGAGTTAGTTATCATTTCGGCGACAACCTCACTCTAGCGACAAAATGAAGTTTCTTGAAAATCCTGTAATCTTGTCAATGTATCGATTAGGAGGAATGTAATAGATTTTTCTGAATCTCGTCTGTGACGACACAACTGACCAAAATGGTTATAAATACGGAGAGGTACGAAGCCTGAGCAAATCAGTTGGAAATAGGTCGAATAATGCTGTAGATAGAGTGGCCAACCTAATCTCCCGGTACAACTGGAGTCCATGCGAAGTATTACTTTGGAGATTTTTCGCTGTGCGAAGTAGTCGCACACGGTAAACTGAATGTTATTAAAATTGCTGCTTTGTATTTATGTTGCTGATATGTGAAAGTGTGGTTTTATTCCTATTGTGTCACTACAAATGTTGTGTTTCTTTACTGTGCTGTTAATCTGTCAAAGTTTTGTAACCTGACTTCGTCTTGTTCTGGATATGTGAATAAAGCGTCATTTGCTATTAACATTCGAGTTTGTCAGTTTTTACTCGAACACCCATAGGATTTTGATATCTGTGACAATACAATGTTGTTTAAACTAAGAAATTCTTCCAATAAATTTAACGCTTGAGATTTGTGTACTTAGAAGTGAATTGTTGAAGTGATGAAAATAGGATTAATATGATACATTTGTAAGCAGCGTGGCGTTTACTACAGAGTTAGTGGTTGAGATAGGAGCGAAAATTATCAACAGAAAAATTAGAACCTTGCCTATACAAACAGATTGTAATGAGATATAGGATCGAAAGAAGTAAGGATACGGTCAGTTGAGTCGGACCCCCATTTCAAGTTTTACTACGGACTCGATTGATCCGCAACAATTATGTGATATTTATAATATTAATCTTTGGATTCAGATGTTCTATATATACGGAGATAGAGAAAAGAGAAAGTGGAATATTATTCCGCAGGCGTGATAATGAACATCCATGATAATGAAGATTTGATTACATTGAGATTATAAAAACACCTCAAGTGCAGTTACTGCTAAATTTAACATTTTTTAGTGATTGCGTTGATGAGAGACTCTTTAATCACAGAATAGTGATGAAACAATCGGTATGTAGATATTTGGCTTGGGCATTTCAACTGCTTCGAATTACCTGTCATTGTAACCGTCAGAAGGCAGAGCTGAAAAATTATTTTTGTTATTAAAAAATTTATATTTTCAAACAGAATGGAACTAAACGGCTCTCTTTTGAAGGCTACCTGACTTCGTAATGCTGGATATTAATTTAACTATCTGTGCTAAGTATTACAAGTATCCTTCTCGTTAAAATAAAGGTTTATGTTCGTAATATATGGACAGCCATTAATCATTTTGGTTATTATTTGAATTCCATGATTGTGGGTATAAAGGTCACCTTCACCTGAAAATTGGTGCTTCGGCCAATAAATATTGATGGATCGATCGGCAATCTTGAATGCTATTTATAATGAATTAAAGAATGCTGAGTCGACAAATCCTAGCATATGCAAGGTACGCTGAACTTATTTTTTTTAAATTTGAAAATGTGTTGTTTAAAAGGGGTTTTTAAGAAATTTCAAATTATCTATTGATGTATTAGAACAAATTAAATCTAGACACACCACAATGCGTAAATTAAAAATAAATTTAGCAAATCAAGTTGAAAACAAATTAAAATCTGAAAACAAATTTAATAAATCAGAGTTGTATGATGATTATTAGCTAATTTTAGAGCTAAAAATTTTAAGTTATTTAATCAGTATATCGAAAATTTAATTCCTTTTGTTTCAATTGAAAAGGAAGTATTCGCGAGCGAAGAGTATCAAGAAAAAACTATAAGATTATCGAAACAAATATTACGATATATTGAAAAGAAAAGTTTAACTGTGGAGGAAATGAACAATTCTTTAAATTAAAATTGAAGCACTGGTTGATTAAGTTTCGAGAAATTAAAACTCAGTGAAGTTGCTCAGATTAAGTTGCTCAAAATCGACACATTTTCTGGCAATCCCAAAAGTTTTCAAAATTTTTCTAACAATTTTGAAAGCTCTCTAAATAGAAATGGTTCACTTTCATAAGGGGAAACATTTGCTTTTGTAAAATCATTTTTAATTGGCCAAGCATCCAAGTTACTTATGGTTTTAAATTAATTATTTATAATTATAACAACTGTATTAAAAGTCTAAAAGAGTTATTTGGAAAAAGGAATATCATAATGAATTATTCCATGAATAAAATTTTGATTCAAAAAATATAAAATATTCGTCAAATGTACGCGCTTTTAGAAAATTATATGATGAACTTGATATTTCCGTTAGAAATCTTGATTCCCTGAATATTACTTCGAAATCTTAAGAACATTTATGATTATTAATACCAGTAATTTTGAGATTTACGCCTAATGATCTAGTTTTAGAATTTCACAAACAAAAAGAAACATGGTAGTGAAATTGATGTTTCTGATTTAATGCCATTTTTTTAAAATAAGAAATAGAGTGTTATGAAATTTTACTTTTAATTTCATATTAAAATAAAAGTAATCGAATTTCATGTAATACTCATCAAAAATTTGAGAGTAAAAATTATTAAAAATACATCCTCGATAACAGCTCCCAGCGTTGCGCCACCCATTAGTATTTTTTGCAATGATTCACACGAATTTCAAAATTGTAAAATGTCCTCCCAGAATACAATCAAAATTTCTAAAAATTCAAATCGTTGTTTCAATATTTCACAGTCTTTCCTCGTAAGTGAAAAATGTTATACAATTAAATTTTCGTATTTTAAATTCAAAACCCGAAATCAACATAATTAGAAAATAGAGAACTCAGTATTGCTAAGAACAATGAAACTTGTCATACTAAAATAAGTTATAGCCCCTCAGATTCAATTTGTATTTCTAAAAGAAATGAAACATACAATTATTCTGTTAGTAGTAGTTATGTTTCGAAAAACAATAACCATGTTAACTGTTTTAAAAATATTTATCATCAAACATGTTCATTTGGAGTTAGTTCAAAATTTAATTCTCTAACTGTCAAAATCCTTCTTGATTTACGGAAGTTCTAAAAGTTATCTAAGTGAAAGTTTAGAAAAAATCTTTGAAATTAAAAATCGATTATTTATTTATTTGGAATAAAAAGCGTCACCACAGATTTTTCCCGAAGTTGAATTAAAAGAAAAAGCTCTTCATTTATAAAAGCAATCCAGGCTTTAATAACTTATACGTTTCTGGGACCACGATAAGTAACATTGACGAAAATATTATTCAGTAATGTCATAACAAAATCTCAAACAAGCGGATTCTTATAAAAGTGAAAAGTTATTAAATATAGATAATTTGATTGGCCCCGATTTATGTTGAGAATTAATTCTTCCAGAAAGAATTCAGATAAACGAGAGATTAGTCTCCATCATCACTGATTTTGGTTAGGTTATTGCAAAGTCTAGTATATGTAATGTGCATATCTGTTCTCAAAATGTTACGGTAATGAAAAATGTAGCAATTACTAACGATTTAATATTGTTTTGGGAGCTTGATCCACTGGGTTTAATAAAGGAGTGCGGAAATCCATCGCTTTTGGATAAAAAAATTTACTCACCAATTTGAGAGTTATTTGTCAAACATGACACAACTATCTTGATAGTCTAGGAACTAGATTGTAATTTTGTAATAGCTAAAAGAATATTTGAGAGCTTAAAGATTAAATTATATAAAAAAAAATAAGGAAATTTGTGACGAATATAAAAGAATTATTTTTGAGCACAGTTGAAAAAGGATGTTTCAGTATAATACAGTGATAAAGTGATCTCTATATGCTCCAAACAGCTGTGATTAGACCTGATGAAGAAACTACTCATATAAGAATCGTTTTTCATGCTTCCTCGAAAGGAAAAAATTCAAAATCTCTTAATAATCTGTTATTTTATAGACCTAATCCCGGATTTATAACATTATATTTAAATATTGAAATTACGAATTAGCGTGCACTAGTAGTATTGGCAATTTTAAATTCCTACTATTAGTTCACACTCTCCCTATATAGATTTATGTATCTTGTTCAAATTTTCAATCGTTAATTAAATACTTTTTATTCATTCACTCAAGTTCAAACACATTTTTTAAACTTGTAGTGGATGACACTTGTTGTTAATACAGTTTTTTAAAATGTTAATTCATTAATTAAATTTAATTGGAACTAATGCAGTTCAGCCAATCACTTGGAGCGATTTCAAAAATTGCCATACTTGGCGATTTTTTTTTTGGCTGAAGTACGCGAAGTGGACCAGGGTCACCACATTTGGCAAAATACCACCAAATAATTCCTGTCGCCAAAGGTGGTTGGGCTAAACTGCATTCCAACCATTCAATTTACCGGATGAATTAATAAACAAGCCAATGTTTCTACTATGGCATTTGTCTTCAATGGCAAAGTTGGTTGAGCGTTAGCGTAGAATCTTCATGCCTTCGGATAGAATCTCGTCGAAGCATAAATTTTTTTTTAATTTAATTTTCAAATAATTAACATTAATTTTATAGGAGAGAAAATTTTTTCTCTTATAAAAGATATTTAGCGGGATATAAATTTAGGAATAAATACCGTCAGTGACGAAGAATGCAGATCTTTGGAAAAAAAATTTCTTTTCCCACTTAATATTGTGATTCTGTCATATGTATATACATATTTATATTAATTGTAATTATTTAATAAAAAGTAACTAAAATAAAATTTTTCTTTGTTGACCTAAGTAGGAATTGACTTAATTTTTTTTTATATTACTTGTTTAAATATTAGAATAGATATAGAAGATTATAAATGTTTAACTTTCCTTGGATCGATGTAGGTATGAGTCAAAGGATTTGATCAATATGAAATAATTTCCTTTGAGATGAAAATGGAATTTGAAAATTTGGTTTCACAAATCAGAGAACAAAATTTGCTCGAAGAAAATACTATAAAATTGCATCTTCGATAAACAAAGTATTTACGCCTTTTTTGTGACACAAGTTAAAGTATGTATGGATGGTGATCTATATTATATATTACTTAATTTGAAATAAATATTTTAAAGCTTATAACTTATAAGACACTTTTAAAGAGCATTTACAATCATTAATATAAAATCAAAACTTATCAAGACAAAATTACTTTTATTAACTTTTAAAATGTAACAGATAGAACATACTTTGGAAATATACCAATATCATCCTATATAAAAGAAAAAATTTTCGAAATATATTAAGGAATATTTAACAAGGCAAAAATACTTTGAAAAATTGTTAATAAAAACTTTTCAAAATCAAAATTAAAAAATAAATAAATATTTTGTAAAAGAAAATAATCTTTGATTATGTTAATAAAAACTGAGCACCTAATAAAAATAAAAATTGAAACAAAATTAGTAAAAACTGTTAAATAATAATATCCGAGGAACACTGGAGTAACTATCTTCTACATATAATTCCTATTACACAAAACATTTAAAAAATATTGACAAACTCTATTGTAAGTTCTCCTTTCTGTTAAGTTCATCAATCACAAATTTTGATATCCATGTTGTATATTCTAAAGACAATTTTTCCTGAACCCCAATGTAAAGGTGATATAGATTAAAATATTAAATTTTTTAATGGCAGTTGAAGATATTAATTAGATATAAGAGAAATTGCAAAGGAGGCATTATGCGCCCAGATTTGTAAATTTTTTGCTGATGAAATTTTTAATACCAAATTTCTCAGTGAAAAAAATTGAAATGCAAGGAATAGGCGACGGAAGATATTTGGTGATAAATCACTAAATGTGGGATTTTTGGAGTTCAACATATGCAGTATGTGATAACCATAGAATTTATCCTTTTCAGAGGATTACCTTGTGTATTCACTACTCCGTAAAAAGTCCCCATTTTGGTAATTTTCAAAATCGTGCCAAATTGTGGGGCTAAACTACATTTTCACCTTGCTGGATTGCCAAGCCCGTTTATTTCTATCGTTAAATTAATGTTTCCTATTTACGACATGCACGAAATTTGGCATAAAAAGCCTCTTCGCCAAAATGGTGCCAATCCTCCATCAGCTTCAATATTAATTTAGTTTCTCGTTAAGAAATTTAGTTTTAAGGGTACGACTACTCTTAATTCTTATACTATTTCGAATGTTATACACAGTGGATGAATTTTGATACTTAATATACTAAACTATACACTTTTAATTTGCAATTAAGTATAAAAGTAATGAAAATTTAAAATAAGCATTGATAGAGTGATGCAAAGAAATTCGTTAACGCACCTGCGCAAAGAAATTTATGATGAAATTCTAGCATTATGTACGCTTGTGTTAATATATTAATCGATAATATATCATGAATTTTTATTCCTAAAAATTAACTGCGAGGTACTTTGTCGAATTTTTGTTAAAACTAATGTGTGAACTGCGCTAAATAACTATGTATTCATTCACTTATGATATTTTAAAAGTATTTACACCTAAGAAAAATATATTACATGAAATACTTTTATAAATCTTTGTTTTACTTTCGACGCAACGATATTAGCCTATTGAATTAGGAGAATGTTAATTCTAAATATGAGAGCTCAGCGATAAGTTTCGTCTCTAGAATTTCACCATCGCGGAAGGAAATGTCGCCAATGCTATAGGTAAATAATGACATAAATATAATTATCATAAACATTAAAAGAAGAAAGAAGCAACAAAAGAAGTAAAGAGAGAAACAACAGAAAAAACAAAAGACGTCACAGTTACCTTGGGAGCCTGTGGTGTCCTTACCTTAGGGACGAGAGCCCTCATGTTCGGGAATCGCTTGGCTGAAACAGGAGGTTCACTTACCTTGGAGACCAGGGATTTCATCTTTCGTGGTGGACGGTTGGGATAAAAAGGTGGATTTACCTCAAGGAGGGTGGAGACATCATCCCAATTCATCGTCTCCTCTTCTTGAATGAGCTCCGTTTCCAGCAATCTGAAACGAGAAACTCACAAACAGGGTTAAAATCCGTCATTTTCTCGCCAAATGAACGTATTAGAAAATCGCCAAAACTAACAGTAAATCGTAAGCCTAACGCTAGAGAAAACTTAAAAATTAAATACTAAAAATAAATTATTGAATATTATAAATTTAAAAATTGATCAAAGAAGAAATATAGATTGAAATACAATATGTTCCATGCCAATAAATCAACAAAATAAGGTTGTTTTTTTATCAAGTAGCACAGAGCAGATATATTGCACGTTCAGTCGCTGTGAAATCTCACATGAAAAGGAGGAATTTGCTTTAAACAGTCCTATTCTTTGAATTTTAACCAATCAGAGTGAATCAATTAGAAGTGAAAGTTGAAGTTCTTCAAAGGGAAAATTAACTGTCGTTCGGCACCACACAAGCCCAGGAGCTATCGAAACTTCCCATCGACGAAGAGGGCCTAGCGACACACAACCTATGACTCATGCAGTTACCGTCATAGAATTGACCAACGAGCGCACGGAAGAACTCGAAAAAACGAACGTGGTGAAAAGGAAATTCTCTTGAAAGCAATCACCGCAACGATGAAAAAGAAAATTAGATTGGTTTGGGTAAAAAAGTCTTCAGGGGAAATGGTTCCTCATACGTCCGACTGGCTAACTTGTTTCGAATCAGAAGAAGAAGAAAAGGACAGGAAGGTACTCCTAACTAAGCATTTCTTAAGCCATCAGCTAGCTATTTAGTTCTACTAAACTATTCATGCCAGTTTCATAATTGACGTCTACAATCAAATGGAATCAAAAACTGACATTTTATTTTTTACTTGTACTATTTTGGTGTTCATTCTGATTTATATAATTGTTTCTAAATTTAAGTACTCTTTCTGATATTCCCGTAATTTTATTCGATATTAACTAGAAAGTGAATCTAGTATTTGTATGATGTGCATACAAATTTTACTTATAAACGATATTCTTCTAAACAATACTTTTGACATCGAACATTTATGTTTGGGCTGATAATATATTAATACGAATATTTGACATTGACACCATGTAATGTAAATTAAGAATTATTGTCGAAGAGTTTTTTTTTTTTTTTTTTTATGGAAGTTTAGTCTTAGATTTTTTTTCTGTTTCTAAAAAAATTTCTGTTTACTTTTTCTTATAATAATTTCTTATAATATTGCTCTTCTAAATTTGAATTTTTATACTACGGTTTTTATTTACTAGCTGTTAGTTCAATATTGGAAGAAATGAAAGAATAATCATCTACTTAATTTTAGAATTTTTAATAATTTTCTAAATACAAGAGTCGGAAGAAATTTGAAAGTTGGTGAAGTTGGGGGGCTTCTGGTAGGCTGCATGAAATCTAAATTTTTACGTGATTTACGTCGCATTATTAAATGTATGTAAAGATGCGATGGACGGCTTTTTCTATACTGTGTGATAAGAATCAAAACAAGGAATTTACATGAACTGTGTATTTGATGCATCTTTTTGAACTCCATCGCACTTGAACGATCTCTTAGAGCTATATCCTTATTTCTTTTATTTGAAAGTTAATCTTTAATATCCTTTTCTTTTTATTAAACTTTAATTTATATATTTGACTATCTTGTATATTCAATTTGTATAATTTTTTATTTGCTTATATTTAATTTTTATTTTTAGTAGTGTGATAATTTAAAAAAAATATCAGGTGGGAAGTGCTTAGAATTTCCTGTAACTGTGACTACTAGAATGTCCTGTAAGTTTCATTTTGTTAGTAAAGAGCTTTTAATTTTCTTCTGGAACGAAACTTTTCTCTTGTGAAGACTGCCGTGACTCATTATGCACAGAGTTTTAATTTAATTGCCTATGCTAAGTATTAAAACTAACTTTCGCGCAAAATTAAATGTTTATGTTCGCAATATATGGACTATTATTTCTCATTTTAGTTACAATTTGAATTTTATGAATGAGTGTGCAAAGATTACCTTCAGCTTATTAATAACAGGCTAATTAATGTTATTTATTTCTAAGGAAGATCAATAGATGTTATCGGGAATTTTGAACCTTTCGTATGATAAAATAATAAATGCTTAGTGATACAGAGTCTATTTTAAAACTAAAATCCTGCAATGTCTAGAAAATATCTTAGAAACTCGCTTGGGGGTATGGAATTTATATTTTTAAAAGTTGATACTTAGATTTCTAGAGTAATTGGACAGAGGTATACAATGGAGCTGCTGTTTCAATTTTTGAAGTCCTTTAGCATCTTTTTCAGCAACGAGAAATTTGCTTTCAGCGTGTCTCGTCTCATATAGGACTACATGGTAATGAAATTGATGATATTCTAGTCAAGAAAGGTGCCTTGTCTCAAAACTTCAAATGCTTTTCTCACCTCCCATGAAATCTATTCAAAAATGAAAATTTTAAGCCAGCAATTACGGATAACCTGACAAGCCTCCGACGCACTCATGGTGTGTCGAGAAAACTTCTGGTTGTGCCCTTTCATTAATTGAGATAGAGTCTTTCAAATCTTCATTTGTTGGCGCGCTTGTGGGCACATTACTTTTGATTGGTAGTGGAAAATCTTTCTGACCTACACCATTAGTAATTCTGCCCAGAGCATATTTTAAACTGTTTGAGGCTTAGCAGATAAGACATATTTACTCCATCTCCCATTGTACAGGAATTCTTGGAAGACTTTTGATATCCTGGACTTGTTCTAGCTTTCGACTGTATCATATTGAATAAGTACAACAATATGATTAATATTTATTCTGCTAAGAGGATTAGTTCAATTAGTGAGGCTCATTTTTGTGAGGTCTAGTGGTTTACTTAGTGAAGTTATTCTTTTAAGTGGTCTAGTGGTTTAATTAGTGAGGTTGTTTTTTTATGATATCTGGTTTATTAGATTAGTTAAAGTCTCATGAGAATCCACATACTCACAAATTGAAGTAAGAACTGAAATGAGTCTCTGAAATTAACTAAATGCATCTGCAGACTCTCATTTTAAAAGCCTAAGAAAAGTAAGCCTATGTTTGAGATCAAATGAATAATTTATCAATTCATCATCAAATTTCGAGAGATGTCTATCATAACTAAAAATTTAAGAAGCCAATTTCTTTTTTAATTTGCAAAGATGTATTACTACAATTGTAACATCTATTCTTCTTTATTCAATGTTACCGCTATTTCTCAGTCTAATGTATTAATCAATAACCACTGAAATCCAAATGAAGACACAAAAGAGTTAATAAAATATTTTATCAATAATCACTGAAGAATAGATAAGGTCGCTCTCTCTCGAGAACCACTTGATTCGACAATTCTAGATTTTACTCTTAAAATGGAATCTTAGTTTACCTTATCACTTGCTCTGAGTCAAACATTTCTCGCTAACAACTGGTTTTAGCACTTTAACAAGAATTCACTTCAATCTAAAAAAACTAATTAAGATGCTTCTATCAAAATTAAAAATATCTATCAGCAAGTCGTTAATATCTATCTTCCATTTTAATTCAATTCTATTTCACTTATATATAATTATTTTTAAGTCACTTCACTTCATTTTTATCATCATATAATTTATCTAATACCGTTTCAATTTGGTTGTGAAGGATCTGTACTTTTATGCTAATCAATTTACAATAAAGTACTTAATTTTAGAGAAGAAGAAAATCGCGAATAGATCAAAGATACACAATAAAATTTACAGTGATGGTTGGTGTGTATTCCTTATAGAAAATAGTTCAAACTTTCCTCGTGAATGCCTTTACATGAAAATCTTTATATTCTACGAAAAAAAAATCTTTTCGCTGCAGTCATTTCCAAATTTGCATAAACAACTTCGAGAAATGAACGTTTAATGTGTTGATACATTCCATTATTCCTCACTTCCGATTGAATTTGAATCAGGACTCAAATTCTTGATTCAAATTTAATATTAGAAGTTTCGAAACCTAAGCCGCTAGTCATTCGTGCCTCATGTTAAAATAAAAATTTGTGAAAACGTCTTATTACTTCATAAATCTTTTCAACTGTATTCAATTAAAATATAACGAAGTACCTTTTTCATAATAAATGCTAGGTACATATTAGGAACAAAATTAAAATATTATTAAAAACTTCAATTCCATTTTGTTGGAAGGGAACATCATATCAAAGAAGTTATGTGTAAAGAATTTCAAGATCTTAAGTATAGTGTGAAATTCAATTTGCAACAACAGTAGTAGGTATTAGATATTACATTGCTCCTTTTTGATGAAGTTGAGATTACGTACGTAATCCTTGTTACGTGTTTGCATAAATAAGAACTCAAATGAGTTGAAGCGAGGGGCTGTATATAAATTTTACATTAGATTTATTGTTTAAATATACATAGAATTGAATGGCATAGTTTGCGTCCGTTATAATGATGGCGAGAGCGGATCAATTCATTCACATAATACAGACTTAGCACGCAACCTTGGTTAAACTAAATCAAACATCGCCAAATGAGGGACCATACAGAGGAGCTTCATCATCCCGGAACATCTCTTCCCTCAACTAGAAATACTGCAATAACTTTTCAATTACAAAAACACTTAAAATAAAATACGCTGCATGAATCGATCTGTATTCAAAGATATATTGAAATTATATTTTAGATGCGAGTAAACAATAAAACGTTTGATTGATGGATTGTTTTTATTGACGCCCCGCTAGAAGCAAGTCAAGAGCCTTTGGAGACGGACCACGAAATTTTGAACCAGAACCTTCCTCTCCAAACTCCCACACCGCGCTAATGGGTTGACTTTCAGTTTCAATATATTATACAGGCATGAGCCCCTGATACAAGATGGGTATTTAGCAGCACCAAGGCTCGAACCAACAACTCGACGAAAACCGTCGGTCGCGAGTCCGCGACCATGATCACTATAAAATAATAAATATTATATAAACATTATGAAGTGCAAATACAAATGAAAACATTAATTCAAATTTTAGTAACATTACTAATAAGTAATATTTACGGGAACATCAAAAGCTTCCCTGAGCACTGAAGAGTTTGCACATTCTTAATTAGCATATCTTGCTCATTATACATACAGATGTTTAGGTATCAGTTAATTAACCAATTTCCAAATATTAACAAATTGTTAAATATTCATGATGTGAAACAAATCAAGGAATTAAATAAAAGTCAAAAATATGAAAGGTAAATATTAAAATATTCAAAACGACACTTTACTACAAAAGTAATAAACAATAATTAATGAGTGATTTTCGTTCAATTAATTAACAAAATTTCAAATATACACTCATAAAAATTAAAAAAAAAAAAAAAAACATGTGAAGTAACTTAATAAAAAAGGTAGTTAAAAAATTCCTATTAAGGTACCAAAAAATATTATTTTAAAGTCCTTAAATTTTCAGAGTCCCTGGGGGTAAAAAAAGATAGGTCTCACCTTGTTGTCGCAGTCATTGGGTATTCCATTCTTCTCTTTATTGGGATCTTTCCTTATCCTACATGAGTGTAATCATCTGGTCTTCATCAGGTATGAGAAGGGGGCAGCAACTTCGTGGCTTTCGTTGACACACGTGGTTGCGTAATATCATATTTCACTCCTCTTTTTTTTCTTCTCCACTGAGCAAGTCTTTCACTGATTTAAGCAGTTATAACACAATCGATGAATTTTAACCAATTCCATTCTATCTGAAAGCTTAACTTCTCTAAATATTTCACAGAGATATAATACACGAGTTTTGTTTTTATGAGTTAAACACATTTTATATGGCTTATTTCCATTTTCCATTAGAAAAATTTTAATCACTCAAAATGCGTCTTTGATACATTGTCATTAATACTTTTAAATTTTGATATCTTCACTCTAAAAAAATTCAGAAATTCACCAAATTCGGGAATTTTTTTTTTTTAAGATTAATATTTATATCTTTTTCTCGTTTCTCTGTCACGTTTACCTAAAACTCCATTTAAATGTAAAACATTAGAAAATCTGTCGGTTTCGAATTCTAAAGATTTTAATAATATACGATTCTTGTTTAAACAATTTATTAAGTAGGTTAGTCTTTAAAATATTCATGTTTTATTAATTAACAATTAAGAATGTTTTTGATATGAGAATCAACAATAATTCTGATATTTTCGTATCTTTCTTCTAACGCCTTAAATAACAAAATATAATAGTCATGAGATGTTTCAATTTTTTAGAATCACTTCTTAATGAGCAACATACATAAAAAAATTCTTTTCACTTTCTGTTAATTTTGGATTTTTATACAATTAGAACATAAAAATATTTTTTAAAAATATTCTATTTCTAAATTTTCCTGTGTGAACTAGAACTCGTATTTCAAAGCAGGGAAGTTTTGTTTAACTGTCACACAGGCGGTTTTCATAATCGGTTCTAAATTGAATCCAAAACTCATAGACAGATTTGTTTGACATTCTTAATTTAATTTATTTTAAAATGTCCCAAAATATTTAACGCAATATAACACTTTTGCAACTTAATTTTAATACTTTCTATTCTGTTAATCTTCGGGGAAGACAGAATTCTACCTAACTTTGATCTAGTGAGAGTCCTGAATGGCGAGCAGCGCCCTTTTCTCTCTCTAGTTCCAGCATTTGCCACTAAATATTAAAAATGACATTTCAGGCAGTTTGATGAAAACCCTCTTTTTTTTTGGGGGGGGGTGAAGCTTAGTATTAAAACAATCGGAATTTAAAATACAATTGCATGTACTCAGTTTATTCCTGTTGGTAGTGGTTTTGAAACTTACCATTGTACTTCGTTCCATTTAACAATTCCTTATAAAATCATCGAATAAATTATCCAACAATTATCAATTATCCAATTAAAAATATCCAATTAAAAATTATTCAATTAAATTTAAATTTTTTTTCAAAACAATAAACATTATAATTAAAATATTACCGTTAAAACTTTAAATACTTCATGCAATCCGTGCTTTTCATCAATTGAATTCAAATTTCGTAGTTGTAAGAGCAAAGATTCAAAAAGATCATAACTTTGACAAGTGATCAATCTGAGTGCAATAGGTTAAGTAACTTTAAGTGATGATGTCCACCACACCATGCACTGTTGCAGATAAATTTTGGAAGTCAATAGTATTAACTAATTTGAGTATAAAAAGTTTCAATATGGAATATTTAATAAAAATCACAATATATATAGTATATATATACATACATACATACATATATATATATATATATATATATATATATATATATAGTGAGGAAGAGGATCTCAAAATTAAAGTTCCAAACAGGATTTTGAGAATTTTAACATACTACAAAATGAATTGTGATAACTACTGAATAGATTTACTTAAATGTTATTAAATATACTAATTTTATGTTCTTTCTACAATGCCAGAATTGTTGATTTTTCTTCAAAAGAATGATTCAACTTTAAAATAAGTTTTCTAAAATGAGATAAACACACCATAAGTTGGAAAGAATTTTTGCCTTTCATAGTTCCATAATATCATTTTTATTAGATTTAAGTTCTATAAAACTTTAAAATATCAGGTTCTAGTTTCAAGAAAATAAAAATGCCTTAGAGAAATGCCCAAAACTATTCTAAAGGTTAAAAGAAGATTTCTTTCACACGAACAAAAACAAGAGAAAAATTGTTGAGAAGATCGACAACTAGTCTAAACAACGGAAAAGATCAACAACAAAAGAAGAAATTCCTATATAGACTCGAAAAATAAATTTTCAGTTCAACAAATTATTCAACAAACTGCTGGCATGATTATCGTAGAAGAAAGGTGAGAAGGTAGACAAGACTTTTTACTGACAGATTAAAGATTTTGACTTCCCTTGTTCTCGAAATATCGAAATATAAGCATCTTTGGAATTCTTCAAGATTATTGACTTCTATGACCAACAGGTAAGATTCTTTAAAATAAGTATCAAGAAAAATGCAACAGGAAATATGTTCTTCTTATTTAATGCAAGTTCTATTCATGTGGTTATATATTATCTCAAATCATTCATTTTCTAGGCGACAATATTTTGGTCTTAACTGTCCGATATATGGAGCTGAGAGTTAAAATTTCAAATAAAACCTTCTCCTTCTGATGTTATTGACCAGATTGTTCCGGCCATTGACGCGATGTTCGTTAATTTGGATATCTGAGATAGTGTAGATTTGCGTGTACGTCTGTATTTGGGATCAACGTATCGAATCATTCATTGTCTAAAACAACTTCAGAGTGTTAACGTTTTAAAATATGAGTATTGTATATTGTCCAACTGCTGATGAAATTTCGAGTGATCATAAGTTCAAGATAAATTTCAAATCTTGAAAGAAAAAATGAGTTACTGAACTGTATTGGAAGACGGAGTTAGAGAAACACAAATCGATCGTAGAAATGGATGATTAAAATCAAAGAAAATAAC
>BMAW01064743.1:85749-109051 GCA_019974015.1 Nephila pilipes | reverse complement strand
GTGTGTGTATAACACGCACACACACACATATATATATATATAGTACATACACACATAATATATAATTACATCGATCATTAACCCCGAGACAACCCAGAGATGGCGTCAGTAAACCAGTAACAGGTCTTTCTAGAGTACTAACCTTTGTTTAACGTGTCAAAATTTTAAGTCGATCGACCAGGAAAAAGGTTTTAAAGTGAAGTGAAAAGGTTTTTTCCAGGGTGCTGATTGCTGATGAACAAAAAACAACGAGTCGAGATTCAGAAAGCTGTTTATCGTTATTTACTCGCAACAAAAGATTTCTTGCGAAAAAGAAAAATTGGGAAAAAGAAAACGGAAGGGAAAAAGAAGTTGAACGATTGTATCACCCTAAAAGGTGATTAACAAAAGTGTTATGTTGATAAATAAAAATCATAAAAATGTTTCAATGTTAGACCTCGGGAGTTATTGATCGATGTGTTATATATATATATATGATATATTTTGACTTAAATCGTGGCAGCTGTGGATAAAAGAAAACTTTAAGTCAATGAATTATGAATTTATTAATGATTATTAATGATCATTCGAAATCGAGAGGGAGGCAGATAAAGAATAACGGCTGACATGTCCACTACCAATGGTAATTAGGTAAGAAGTAACAGAATTATTTTCTTGTGTTTCTGGATATTAAATTAAGGCTTTTATAGATCATATGGTAATAGATGTAGGATTCGTATTTTACATGAAGAATTATTGATAGGAAATATCCATATTAATTCAAAGCAAGAGAAATAAGGTTCTTAATATTTAGAACCCGTGATAGCATAAATTAAAAAGAGGTGGCATGGATCACGAAATAATGATGAACACAGTACTATGACAGTGAAAATATAAATTAGGGAAATTAATTTTTGTGTATGTATGTATTTGTGTGAAAGATTTTATAACTGATCTGCTATGATGTTTGTGAGAGGTATTATAATATAGAGAAGTATTTCAGAGACAAATTGAACCACTATAAAATTTTTCAACATACATGCAAAAATCACTTATGAAAATCCTGATCATCTATTATTTATATATTTATTAGGTTCATTTTCATTTAATCCATTACAATATTGTCACGTGTTATTAGCACTAAGGCATATTCTTATACGATTCAGGGAACAGTTGCTTGCCATTATATCTCTATGTACTAATGGCAAGACCATTATTTCTCATCTGAGAGTTCTCAGAGCAATACGTAACTGAACGAAGCACAACATCAGATACACTTGAAACAAAACAAAACTTGAATTTGCTTACATCAAGAAATCTACAAAAAAAAAAGCATAAATGTTTTAAACATAGTTTTGATTATCTCAAATTCACATCGAGACCTCTGTGCCGAATAATGAGAAAAGTACTCAGTCCGGTCGTATATTGTAAGAACCAAGAGGCTAATAAAAGTGTATCCTTAACGGCAATTCAGTGAACTTTGCAGTCTAAGGAGCTCTGCAACAGACGGTCGGTTAAAGCACCTGTACTGACGGCTGTTCATTGGCGACGAAGGCTGGAATTTGCGCTCCAATACCGCTACTGTACGTGAACTGAGCAACAATTCGATGAATAGTGTTTTATGCACTATCGGACAGACTGACGTTTCCGGATACGGCATGAAACAAAAGAAAAGAAATACTGCAAAAATGCCGGATGGATCTATTCTAAAGAAGGGAATGTATTTTGGTTTCCTAGGTGTACTCATCATTGTGGAAGACACGAAAGATCGATGGAAGTACACTTCTGTCCCTGCGGTCCACGTCCATACTTACATATAGATTAATTTTCCTCAGCACATTGTCATCTTCCAGATGGACAGTGCAACATATTATACAGATCGTGGTATACATGCGTAGTTTGAAGACCATCAGTATGAATTTACCAAAACGATCTAACTTAAGCCGAATTGAAAATCAACGGGACCATCTAGATTGGGTTATTTGCACCATTGGATCCTCAATTGCGCCCAGAGAAACTATATACACTTATTTCAATTAAAGAAGAAAAATTTAGATTTATCAGATGCTTAAACCACTTTCTATTTTTTGTTATTTATTGATTAGATAAAAAGTAAACTTTTTTTCTCTTACATTTGCAAATAATCTCTGAAAATTAAAATTATGATAGAATTTCTGAGGAATTTAATGGAATTAAAACATTTCTAATCATATCAAATTTCACTCAAAATTCCACACCATTCATTCTCATCTTGAAATTTTTCACACTGCGGATCTGTCCTTATCCTTTGATCCCGTTCACCTTCAATCTTAAAAAAGTATTCGCATAAAATTTTGTTCTTTTTGTTGTTTTACAAGACTTTTAAATTCACTTATTTTTATATTTTCTTATCCCAAATTAAATATGCAAATACTCTTCGAAAGACTTTTTAGTCTTATATTCTTATTGCACTCTTGAAAATTTTTAGATTTGTATCAAGATTAATACACGTAATTCAAAATTTAAATATTTAACAAAAAAAAAATGCAGATACGCAATGTAATTTAAATGTATTATGTGAAAAAACTATGACTGCTCTTTTTTCTGTAAATTTCTAATTTAAAATTCTCTTTAAGAAATGTAAATACATGATGATACATTGATAAATATATTTATATATATATATATATATATATATATATATTTGAATGTACATAATATAATAAGATAATAAACCCTTACAAAATAACATAAAAATAACTTTAATAGACAGGAATGATTTGAATAATTAATGGAATACTGAATTACATAACTAGAAATATACGCATAGATTTATTGTAATAATACAACAAAACTGTCGAGATAATGTGTAGAATGACTTCTGTGATATTTGGATTTAGGATATTTTGTGAAAATCGTCTGTTTTTCAAAATTATAATTAGATCGCAAATGTATCTGTAAAATTATCGTCTTCAGAATAAGTTTTCTATTGTGTGTACTATTATTTGTGCCGTATTATTTATTATTGTGTTGTTGTTTCCTATACTCCTTACTACTCAAATAAGGGCATACACATATACAAAATTAATTCTAATTTTATAATACAAAAATAATTTTAGAATCCCACAAGTTAGCTTGGCACCGGACCTCGTTTTGTTTGGACGTGTTGTGTTATTGAGAAGAACTTCACTCTCGATTTGCTTTCTGGCAGGTGCAGACGAGAGAACCCAAATCAAGATTATTTCCCGTATGGATAGTGACGAATCGTATCAGCGAAAGGAAATTTTGCATGAAAGCGTGTTGGTGTTTTAAATACCTTTGGTTTAGTCCACGGCTAAATCAGATTCGTGAGATTATTCTTGGGAATATGGACATGGAGAAAGCTTT
This sequence comes from Nephila pilipes, assembly GCA_019974015.1. Taxonomy (NCBI): domain Eukaryota; kingdom Metazoa; phylum Arthropoda; class Arachnida; order Araneae; family Nephilidae; genus Nephila; species Nephila pilipes. The sequence goes on along the minus strand of BMAW01064743.1, from coordinate 105,706 downwards.
TTGTTGGTTCCAAATGTTCACTCAATGTTGTCTTCTGATTTCGATATCGATGGTCGTCCATCACGTAGATCGTTTTTCACTTTCTGTCAGCCATTCTGATACGCATAGTGTAACTTATAGACCTCGGATTGTGATAAAACATTGCAGCCATTAGTTTCTTTTAAAATTTCCATAGTTTTACTACTCGATTTATTAAGTTTAATACAAAAATTTATTACATATCGTTGTTTTTTTTGCTGCATCATTAGCATGGCGATACATTTACAATGTGACTCGTTACAAGATCACTGAGGATGCCCAGACTAATCGATCTCACCTGCTAACAATTGTACATTTAACTAAAACTTGAATTCACCTGAATCCATCAGCTATTTCCTTTCACAAAGTGCCATAAAAACGTAATAAAGTTATTCTGAATATTTATAGGACAAACCGTGTAATTTCATTATTTAGTGAACTCTTTTCTCTCTCTGATTACTTTTAAATAACACCTTAATATTATTTAAATTATTGAAAAGTTACAAATGGAAAATGCAACATCTTTATTCTTTGTACAAGTCACAAAAGCCAATCATTTATTTATAGTAAATAAATTAATTAATAAAAATAACAAAAATTATATAAAGGATGAAATATATCGATATTAAAAACAATTAGGAAATCAACGTAAATCATACAACTTCACATAATTATAATTTCAATGAAAGACTGATAATCTTAAGTAGATATATATTTAAAATGCATTTTTAATTATATATCTTTAAAAAATCAAAGAGGATTTTATATTGGCGAAATTACCGAAAAATACCGAATTGTAAGTAAATGATTAAAAAAACCGTTTTGAAAAGCAGGTGTTTTTTATTTCCTTTTAATGACGAATTCTAGGAAATCATTTTCCATTTTTAAAACTTAAATTAAATGGGAGTTAATTAATTAAATTAAATTTTAAATATTTCGTCTTTTTAGCTCTTCAAAAGTCAAAATCGTGTCATCCATTTGAACGGAGCAAACTTCTTTGATGCGTATAATCGAAAAAAGTTATTTAATTTAAAAAACTTCTTAACATATTTTTTTAATACTGAAAATGGTCATTTATTTTTAACGAATATAATATTAATTTGCTTTTATTAATAAATAATATACAAAAATATTTAAAATTAATTTATATAGTTAAATATTATTTTTTTCATAAACATTTTACATTTTCTTGTGCAGAAAAATTACTTGTGTTAATTGATATTAATTAAATTTCATCCAAAAAAAACTCATTTTATATTTTCTCCATAAATTATAGAGGAAAAATAAAATAAGTTCAAATTTCCCTCTTAACATTTCTTAATATATATATATATATATAACCTTACTTTAAGAAATGCATAATCTAATCATGTTTAGACAAAACAAATCACTAACATTGTTCAAGAAAACAATTTATTCGCTATTTAATTTCGGAAAAAAAAATTTCATATTTATGGGGAAAAATATTTTCTTTAGAACGTTATTTAAAAAGTAACTGAAGCTCCTTAATTTAACTCTTTCTGCATAATTCCAACTTCAGTTTCTTTTAAAATTATGATATTGATGATTAAATGATATTTTTCCCACAAAACAAAATTAGACATTGAAACACGCCGATTTTTCACGAGAACTAAAGGAACTACCAGTAATATCATATCCGTTGCAAACGAGTTATAAAACTGAAATGCTTTATAAATGAATTCTAATTGGAAGAGCATTACGTGTGTGGTATATCAGCTTTTTTACTTCATATTTTTTTCTCCTTAAGCTAGTTATTATTAACTGTAAGTATATTAGCTTTTTAAAATTAGTTTTACACAACGAATAATAAATCAGATATTTGTTTGAATGTAATATGAGGATTATAATATTCATCGTAAGACAATGCAAAAATATACATAGAAAACAACGCATTCTTGTAAGAATTTAGTTGCCCATGTTATCTAGAATTCTTATTTTTATTTTTGAGACTACATTCGATAACTTCATTGTATGTGTTATTCTAAGTCTATTGAATCGGCTGAATATGCTTTTAAAAGGATAAAGGTTTTAATTTTTCAACGAGATGAAATACGTTATTTATTTCGAATAAACTATATTTATTCGTATTTAATAAGATAAAAGCAATCAAAGAAATATTTATACCTATTTTGAAAACATTCATTGAAGTAATTTATTACCTTTTGAAAACATTTGCAAAATTGGATGATGTAACACAACTTTTAAAAATGCAGTTATTAGAGAGAGTAATTTGCGTTTAAAATTACACATAAACCGAATAAACAGAAGAATGAACCTTTTTAAAGCAAATTCGACTTGAATCAAATTATTCACGAATAAATAAAAATCAAATTAGAAAACACGGTGTAAAATATTCTTGCATATTTAAATTAACGCATTTTAGTTCATGAATAAATTAGCTTCTTTGATAAATAATTATCATTCGAAAATCTTGTAACGCAGGATACAGATTCAATTAAAAACTAAATGCATCGCTAAATCAAAATAAGTATTTCAGTTTCTGATTATTGGATAAAAGAGAGCTTTATCTTAAAAGAACTGACTTCATTATTTCAAACGAGATATCGAAAATAAGTTCAGTACCTTTTCGCAATTAAAACACACGAGAATTTAAATCACATAAAGGAATGAATGTATTATTCATAGTCGTGAATCGTTAAGATATTAAGAAAAAAATCAGTATGAAATTATATATATATATATATATATATATATATATATATATATATATATGAGAATGCTAGAAATGATTTTCGAAAAGCTAGAGGAGTGTAAAATGGAAATACCAAGCATATGGAAAAAAATAAAGGAGTATTAGTAAAAGAGCAAGCCGTATTCAAACATTTATATTTTAAAACATAGAGTGAAAAGCCAAATGAGTCAGTAAAAGAATAAATATTGAAAATTTATTTAGGTGTGATTTATATCTAAATCATTCGTGGCCGGCGGTTTTCGTTCAGTCACGGATTCGATCCTTGGCCGCCGAAAACTCGCCGTGTAGCTGGGGCTGATGCAGCTTAAATCTGTCGGGGCCCAAAATCCTCTCATTGGTGTGGTGTGGAAGTTAGGAGAGGAGGGTGCCAGCTCAAGTGTCATCCTCGTCACTTGACCGTGGTTCAAAATTACGAGGTCCGTCGCCAATAGCCCTTGTGTTGCTTCTAGTGAGACGTTAATAAAAACTAAACTGAAACTAAATTATAACTAAATCACGTGCATCATGTAACCGAATAAGTTCGTATTATTTAAATAAATCAAAAATTATTACATTTTTTTTTGTTTTAAACTTCAAATACAAATATTACCTAAAGTCCATAGTTTAAAATTTAAAAAAAATTGTTTCTTAAATTGAAAAACAAATTTAGCTATCGGAATTTTGATATTAATCACTACCAGTTAATAGTGCATGATTACTTAGAAAATACATTTAGAAAATTTAAGTGTAAAAAGTATAGAAAATACATTAAAAAAATTTATTGTGGGAAAAGGTTCTGTATATAAAAGTTTTCTTGGTCAGATATACGACTTATCTTCTTGTTGATGGTGTTGAATTACTTACTTATTCATTTTTAATTTTATTTGAATATTATTTATGTATTTCAAATATATTTATAATATTGTTTAATTTATATATATTATAATATTAAAAATTGCCGTTATTGCAATTTATAAATGTTTTAAACATTCGTTCAATTGATAATATTGATTACAAAATAATTTACCGGGAAATTAGATAACATTTAAGTAATTACCAATGTAATTTAAATTGAATATCAGTCATGAATATGAACTATATTTTTGTACATATTTATCTGCGAAATATATAACGTTTTATTTCTAATAGAATTCTTTAAAATTTCCTTTTAAAATAAATATTAAAATTAGCGTATTTTCAATCAAAGCATCAAATCTTTACCTTCACTAAGAAAATGCAAAATTAAATGCTTAGATTTAAATATTTGATGATATTATTTATTTTTTACCCGGACTGGACTAATTACTAAAATTTATCTGTAATTTTAAAACTAATGACATTATTATATTTTTATATAAATACAGCAAACTCCTTAAGTAAGAAAATAATATATTTAGGTTGTAACTGAAACACAATACTCGAAGCTTGATTGAAAGTTAATATTTTCACGTCCATAACTGTTTGTTTTCCAATTCGATTTTCAAATCGTTATTACACCTGAAAGTTTTCTAAGTAATGCATTATAAAATTTTCGACAGCGTCTATTCCTTTCCACGCACATCTAGCAATGCAGGATTTGTCCACAAACTCGTCGGAGAAATGTTGTGTTTGTTGTTATCGACATTAAGCTCTTATGAAAGCCTTAACCTCACTGTTAATGTTCCTTAAGGTGGTCTTTCATCTTTGGGAAGATGCAAGGCTTCCTCGTTGCTTCGATCTCATCCTTACGTGGTTCGCCTTTTTCAGTTCTCCAAACACAAAAAACTTGGATATAAAGCAAACGAATGCATTGCATTGAAGACATATGCAGTTTTTAAGTTCAATAAGAAGTTTAAAAATTGGGAAACAAATAATGAGCGTTAATCTATTGAAGCGTATATTATTACTATAGACATTGCTAAAATTTATGAGGTATGACTACTTAAAATTACTTGAGTGATTGGAGCAATTTGTATTATTATTAATTATTTTATATTTATGTGTCATCCCTGTGTTTGTTTTCAGCTTCTTTATTTTTATTAACATTGGTTTTGTATGAAATATAATTATATCACACACCAGCTAGTATTTATTTTATATTTAGATAAATTATATTTTCATTTTTAACTTTCTTTTCTTGTTTTTCATCTACTTATGTGTTCCCTTTCTATTTAATCGTCATTAATACGTATTTTGTTTAAAATAATTATTTTCAATTATGTTACTCCTGCGCCATCTATTTAGTATTTCTTCTTAGATCGATGACAACTTTTTTGTTTTGTTCTGAATGTTTGAGAGAAATTATGTGGACGGGAGATGCATTCTAGAAGGCCTTGCATTCGCCGCTGTAATCTGATGTCGGATAAATTTATAAGCGAATAAATTTAATGGATGATTTTTAATTTAGTTTATAATTTACGAATAAATTTATTTTGTTTCTGTCAGAAGAGTTTCTTAAATTTTGTGATCGACTATGGAGTACAGTTTCAGACTTCATAGAATACTAAACTCACACACAAGTAAGATGAACTATAACTATTACTTGATTAACAAAATAATTCCTCAATACTCTCAGCTTAGACAGTGATACAAAATTAAGGTTCAATTTCAGCTAAATAGAACTTATTAAAATCTGATAGAATGTGGAATTGAATAAATTTACTAATAACAGACTGTTTACAAAGCAAATAATTTATTTCTATCTCAAAGATGTTTTGAAAGGGAGGAAAAACTCAAAAAGAACAATATATATAATGCATACTTCTCATCTTGTAATCATAATAGAAAAACAAAACTTTTTTCATCATGAAGCTGAAATACAAAGTTAAGAACTATGTTCACAGTTGTAACTATGTTAACAAAGCGTTACAAAAATTTATAAAATCAAAATTAATAAGAATAAGCATCAATAATCATTTGTGTTAAAATATTTTTTTAAAAAAAACAAGTAAACTATATAAAATAAGATAAAATGAAGTAAAAATATTATAATAACATGTAAACTGTTTAAAAATAAAATAATGTGAAGTAATATCGCTTTCCTAAAATACCTTACAGTAAACGTTTTAAATCACGAAATATAATGTAATTCTGGGAATATTCAGTGAAAAATTTTGCACCAGACGCTAAGTCAAAAACATGCAGTCAACAAGAATAATTAAACAACCTTAAAAAAGAAAGAGGATAAAAAGAAAGAAAGTGGTAAGATTATGCTAGTAACAACTAAATAATAAATGAGATTTAAAATTATCTTTAGAATAAATTCGTCATATTCAACAATAAATATCCACTTTAACATGCAATAGTAGTTGATGATATAATGCTTCACGAAAAAGTGTAACAAATTTTCAATGCATCAATTTCTCCTTCAACAGCATCAAAGCACTATGATGTATAAATATACTCGTAGTGGCACAAAAGAATTTTATGTAAATACTTTCAGGGATGAATACAGGCTTGAATGAAAAAATGAAAACGATAGAACAGAATAAAATCATGCTTGCAAAGTAAAGCAAATAATAAATAGTGAACATCGCAAGATACATATATTTTATAAGTCATATCGTTCAGGTTTATAAATTTACACTTTATAATCTTCTATAATTAAACATATTAAAAAAAATTTAGATATAAATTCAAAAGTTTCAAATATGTATTTATAGTGTTTACACATATTCTAAACTTGTGCAGACGATATAAATATCCGAAAAAGTATTATTCTTGTTTTAATAAAAACACCACATAAAAATTATTGCATAACAATGATAGCTCAAATTTGTGACAAGTTACGCCATGGCAAGAAAAAAAGCTCATGGGAACTAATGATAATAAAAGTATTTGACGCCAAGCTGCCTCCGTACATTTGATCACTTTTTCAAAGAATCGTTACAAATTACGTATAAATTAATAAATTCTGTAGAACTGTATATTTTTTATGTGATTAGACACATTTTACAAATGTTTTTAATGCATCAGGAACAGGTTTTCATGAGACATTAGCTTCCAATTTCAGGGCTTCTGCTTCATCCGATTGTACATCCTGAACTTGGACTTCTTGCAGGTACCAAAACTTTGTGTAATCTGTTCATCAATCGTTATTCAACCACTGGTATATTTCTTTCGATTTCAATCCAGTTTGTAAATTCCTCACGGTGAATGTCCAAGAAAGGTTTGTCTGGTGCAATTTTTTAACGAAATTTTGACCATTACCGGTAACGTTTAGATCTTGATCTACATCTTCAAGATCAAATTCTCGAATGCACTAGAATATATATATATATATATATATATATATATAATAATAATAATAATAATAATAATTCTCTTTCTCTCATAGTACTTTCAGCAATAATTTTATAATGGACAAAACGTTACTTGTTTGACACTTAAAATAATAACTGAATAATGTTGATTTAGGAATAACAAATAAATATTCTACTAAGAGTAAGAAAAAAGGCTTAGCTATTTTAATATTACAATTACAATTATATTAGTGATTTCTGTCTGCATTGCACATTAAAATGTCGATTTTTTTTTAAATTTTGTGCTGCCTTTTTAAATTAATAATAATTTTTAAGCGAAAAATGTCAATTTTCTAAATAATTATGACTTAGAATGCATGTTTATTGTTTATTTATTTACAAGAAAAATTTTAATAGTGCTATTAGTTTTTCTTTTCTGAATAGTAAAATATTTCCTTAACAGAAAGAACTTAAATGGTACACATATTTGAACTACGTAAATTAAAAAAAAAGTATATGAACACTAGACTTGTTAAACTTCTTTTATCTAATTATTTCTAATTAAGCTTCATTAGCAAACTTGTAATTATAAATCTTTAAAGTATTTTGAAAGAATTGTGCATTGTAAAAATTACCTTTTTTACAAAGAAAATCCTCTCGGGATTCCAAACAACTAAATTCCATTTAAATGTTGAAGCAAATAATTATCAGAGCTTTTAAATTCTGTTCTGAAGACACCAGTTAATTATTATAAAGTGTATTAAAATAATAATAATAAAAAAAAACATTTCGTTACTTACCAATTTCAATGTTTTTCAAATAAATATTTGAATGGCCTTATTTTGAATTTTTCATATTTTCACTCCAAATGAAGAGAGAAACAGATTACTCATTTTGTTTAACTACATTTTTCAACAGATCATCAGCTTTTAAAACAGAAGTGAGTCTACATCCGACATAAACAGAACAATTTTACAGAAAAATGAAAGGTTGTGTAATAAAATAAATCGCGTATCTAAAAGTTATTTGAAGGTTAAGTCATGACATACCATGATAAATCCACGTGATAGCAATATTAGTGGTTTAAGGCATTTTATATAGAATTCAAAACATATATTTCTTTTATTTGATTGCATCCAAGAAAGCTATTATACATGAAATTAGAGCATGCAGTTCACTTCAGCATTTCGTATATTTTCTTAGAAGTAGAATCGATAGAACATAATAAATTTCTAATTAGAAAAGATATAACTAAAAATTATATCAAATCATACAAATGATCCCCTTAAAAATGTTCAAAGTACGCTTCTTTTCTTGATAGCGTCCAAGAAAGTTATTATACTCGTGTATGAAATTAAAATGATATTTCAAGGGCAACAAGCAGTGTATTTTACTGTAAATATAATTTTAATATTTAAATTAATTGTAATAAATAGGTGTAAATAGTACTCTTCAAACATACTATCATTTCACGAAATCAACTAGCGGTCGAATATCTACTTACTAAATTAAATATTTTGGCCTTTATTTTATTAGCCACCTAAGGGGTTATTATTTTAGTTGGATCACTTTTGACGTACCAGATCTCTTTTTTAATTTTTTTTCGTTTGCTTTAATTTTAATTACATGTAGCTGAAACAATATTCAGTTTAATAATTTATTATTTGCTTTAGTTTTAATTACATTTAGCTTAAATATATTGAATTAATTAATTTATCGTTTAATTTATTTCTAATATGGAAAAAGTTTACTACTGTCCATTAATCGATATTTCATTTTTTAATTGAATTCTTATATTTATTTGAGTAATTTAATAATAATTATAAAAAATAAGTGTACCTTGGGTGGCTAAATCTTTTCTTTGTAAAACCTTGTATAGAGCTTTTTAATACATCTATAAACTTTTATTTTCTATCCAATGCTTTAATGGCTTTTACCTCATAACAATTATGCAATTTTCATTTGTCTGTAATTATAGAGCAATAATTTTGCTACGTAACATCGAGTGATCAGTAAATATCATAAAATATTGCATTTCAAAGACGGGAATATTAATAAGTTACACACACTTGGAATGTCCTTTTATTACTTATGTGTTCATGCATTCATATTTAAAATATTTGTGGAATAAAAATACAGAGTAGAAATTAGGGAAATATTTAAAGTCTAGAAATAAAGACAGAAATTGCTTTAAAGTATCCAAACTAAATCTCAGCGAGTAATTTAGAACATGCGAGAAAACGAATGGTTCCTTTGATTCGTGCGAGAAATCCAAATGAAATCGATACGCTTACTCTCTCAGAGATTTTCGAATCAAAAGTTTGAAGAGATAAACAAAAGTTTCTTTAAGATTTTATCATCAAACTTTGTGATTGCTTTTTGCAAAACATTGTACACGAGCCGAAAAATCCAATTTTTTTCGTGTAAAAATAGCATTCATACAACATAATGTTATCTCTATTTTATAATCTTGTATGAAAGTCTCACTAGGTCAATACAATTGTTAAATGCAGCGGGTCTCATTGTTTTGAAGCATGGTTAGATGACGACCTTATCACTTGAACTGGTACATATACACCAAACCATATAAGAACTTTTTTTTTAAAAAAATTATTTCTCATTCTAAAAATAGTTTTAGGTTAAATATACAGTCATTAACAAAATTTTAAGGCCACAAAGTTTTTTTTTTTGATAATATGACATAAAAATAATGGGAATGATTTTAATGCAATAAAAGTGGTATCGAGGGCAAAACTAAAATACAAAGTAGTCAATAAAAAGTTCAAAGTAGTCTGAACTCGAAAGCTTTTCATTTCTTCAAAAGAAATACAAAATAGAAAAAAGTAAGTGTAACGTAATTTTAAGGCCACAAATGGAAATAAGTAAACACGTCCTGAATTCTTCTTCGAATCACCATGATTCTTGTTGTATCAATAATCGAGTTAGCATTGAGCTAAACAGTTTGAGAAAGGAGTTTTTACTGTATCTTAACAACACTCATTCCAAATTGTTGTTTACAAATGGGGAACGCTATGTTACTGTTGACCATTACTGTAAATGGGCCGAACTAAATATTCCCATGCATTCTCTAAGGTGTTAAGATTCGATCTTCTTGCTAGAAATTCTATGTAGACACTCCATTAACTTTTAATCTCACAGCTGTCGAAACAGAAGAATATATAGGCGTATTATCTTGACTAAATATCCAACCTTGACCACTGATAACTTGAGACACATGCTGTAAAAAGTCTTCAAACATATCTTGATAATGAATGGAATTCATTCGACCGTTTACGAAAGCAATATCCACTTAGCCATCGTATTCGAAAGCAGCCCATAACATGACAGAACCACATCCATGTTGTCATCGAGATAAAAGATTTTTGTTATTCCTTAAAAAATATCAATAATAATTTATTCCCTCAAGGCCATTCATGTTCAGCTTTTTTTTTCTATCTGAAAAAATTGCAGTTTTCTATTTATCAGTGCAAGATATTTGATTTCGAACAAACGCTAAGCGAGTCTATTAGGCTTGTTTGGTAAGGGATTGTTTTCTGGCAATTTTCCTCAAATTAAGACTGAAATATGTTTGAAGCCGACGTTGAATTGTTTGCAAATGATATCTCAATAGACGCTCAAGCAATGTTTGTCTAGCAGACATATTTTTTTTTTGCTTCGAGCTTTAAGCAAAATCATTCTGTTTTCTCGAACAGATGTCAATTTCTTTCTTCCAAAGTGTTTTTGGAATCATAATTGCGAAAATCTCCTAAATTTTCAACTAGAATGTTGTATATACGGACATGTATTAGTTATTCTAGAGTGCGACTGTCAATTACAATATATCTGCATAGCAAATGTAAGTGCATAAAAAGGTTTATCTTACTGTAAATATCAGCGATATAACTAAAAACTAATTATAATAAATTAGTGTAAATAGCACTCTCTAGGTATCCCGTTATTCAACTTAACCTGCACTCCAAATCAAAGCAAACTGAAGAATTTATTTGTCGGGAAAAAATGGCGTTACCATTTAATAAACAACCAAATACTCATTCACGAAAATTAATTACGAAATATTATCTCTTGTTTCTCAGAAAAGTACTTCAGAGTTTATAAAGCTATTTATAAATTCTATAGGAAAGGTTGTAAAAATGGAATACCCAGAGTGATCTGGTCTTGGGATTTGCGGAAATATGACCTTACTGTTATCAAAGGGATAATTACAGTCCTTTCGTTCTGCTTCGATTAGGTAGATTGAGTTAAATAAACGGAGTCCAAATTTGTATTGATAACCATCGATTTTTAATTAATTTAAATAACATAGATTATTTTTATGGAAATGTTTAGCTCCTGTTGTACTTCAATTTTGCTATTCAAATTAGCATTATTTTCCAGTTACTAGTTGTACATTCGAATTCTTATAATGTTCTGAAACCTGAGAAAAATAAAGTACGTTTATTCTTTCAATTATTAAATTTTCGAAAAAAATCAAAAAGTTTGATATTTTTTTAAGAAATCAATAAATTTAAATTTTTAAAATTTACTGGGAGGCACATCTATTTTAATGGATATTGAAGTCTTAAGCACAACAGTATAGTTAGAAACTTAAGCAAGAGCATTTTTACCAAAATCCTTATTTTTATTAATACAATGTAGCCGATTAATAATAATACTATAACAATTACTTTTAAACATATATTTGTAATAGTTAATTGCGAATAATTTTGCAAAATTATATTATTTAATTAGCTAAAACAGTTTTGTCAGTTGTCACACATAAAAACATTTTGTAAGCTGTGCACCGAAATTAATTTATTTTTTCTACAATTAGTATTTCTGAAGCATGCAGAGCTCTTGAATATTATAAGCTCTGGTATATGATTTGTCTTTTCTTGTTAAAAGGGGGAGCGATGGTCATGCTAATCAAACTTTTTTGTTATTAGGTAGCAGCACATCATCATCTGATGAAATAAATATTTTTGGCCATATGCAATTAGTTTTCCTCAATACTTATTCCAAATTCCGAACTATCTAAAATGTCTTTTTTCAGACAACATTAGTCTCACAATCTCTTCTGTATTACTGCTAGAAATTTGCTGATGTCAAATCTATCATATGAATAATTACCTTTACTGACCATCTTTTTTAAATCTCGTTTTTATTCTGTATTAGCTAATCGCTTCCATGTATAGGTTGTTTTTGTCTTTTTCTTTTTCACCTCTTTTTGTTGAAGTATATCGGTTATGCAGTCTTTGAATATCTGTTTCTTTATCAGATTCATTCACATCAGAAAACAAAACGGATCATTAAAGACATCAAGAACTGGATCATTAACGTCACTATTCCAACTTTCAAATCCAACATGAGATAAATTTACATTTGTTGCTAACTGTGTTTTTAATGCTGTCAATATTTTAAAATGTGAATATTTGCATAACTATTACGTTTGTTTATGATTTTGAAGTCTTAAAATATTCTAATATGTAAATAAAATCATAGTTAAAAAAGCAAAATATAATTTCCGAGAAAATATCTAGGTAGTAAACTAACTCACCTTAATGGCACAAATAAAATATCGCGATCTAAAATCCATTTTAATGGTCATCTTTAAAAACAAATTAAAGAGCAAATTAAAACGTTTTTTGTCTTTTTTATTATTAATTTCATAAAATAAAGGATCAAATTGCGATAAATATTTACAACATTACTAAACACTAATGGCAAATATACAGGAATGAAAACTCCCCACGAGAGCAAGGATTTCCCAATTGACACGATCTCTTTGTCATGCAGTAAACTAACAAATTATTGATGCTAAATTTCCAATGCTGAAACGTTTTTAATTCATCCTTAATGATGCGCCTGTAGTTCTTTTTCTGATACAATGAAATCCAACACAATAGGAGTTAAAACTAAAACATCAATTTTTTTGGATTGTAGGTCTCAGGAGGTTAAACAATTGTTACTATGTTCGTTGATATTTCCGTTCACGTAAACGCTTAAAAATATCTCTAGTGAATCCTTCGATTTCGGAATTTTTGTGTGGAATGAATTTGGATAAAATCATCGGACGCGATCTTTTCTGTTGGTTAGATATCTTATAACGTGGGCTATATTAATTCCCCTCCCCTCAACATAATGTTTCAAATGAGAATTTCTCCCAATAAAGGAAACGTGACTTACCAAAATAATTAGGTTAAAGTATGGAAGTGTTATGATCAGAATGCGTATAAATGCAGTGAAACGCTTAATGTGAGAGTTGGTCTGATAACTTCAGCTCTTTTTTAAAGCTCCTTACACATGAAAACTGATAACTTAATACCCACCTAAAGTTTCAGCTTATAACGCTCATTCTTCCTTGTTCAACTCTTGAGCCACATCGAAATCGAATATATTACTTAATAGACCCTGCACTCCAATTAACACACAAACAAAAACAAATTAAAATACTGTATTAATAATCACTGGAGAACAGACAAAGTCGCTCTTTCTCGGTACCCAACTTAACTCAACAATCCTAGATTATGATTTAAATATGAAATCTTAGCTTTTCAAATCACTCGTTCTGAATTCATCAATTCCCACTAACAGTGACTTAGCATCTTAATGCTTTAACAAGAATTATCCTCAATCCATAAAACTAATTAAATTACTTCAATCCAAATTATAGATCTCTTGTAAAGTCGTTATTCTCAATCATCTCTTTCAATTCTCTCGCATTTATATATCATTTTCTCTAATTCACTTCAGTTCACTTCAATCATCATCATATTTAACAAATCACGTTTCATTTTAGTTGGGAAGAAATTATAATTTTGTGCATATCACAAATTATTATTAAGTCCCTGAGGTTAGTGAAGAGAAAACCGTAAGCAGTCCGATGTCATAAGCTTTTTTCTATGTTCATTTCTAAGGCTCCTTACTCATTCCTTTCTCATTACTCACTCCTTACTCATTTGGAAAATTATGCATTAAGCTATTATATTAAATGTCTGATTTAACGTACAGAAATACCTCATACAATTTTTTTCCACAAATATAGTACATTTGGGATGGATCTTTGATTTTTCATAGATTTGAATAAAGTAACTATAGGAGGTTGAACTATTTGCGATTTTCTCTTCACAAAACCTCGGGGACTTTATAGTAAATTGAACCGCATAAAATTAAATTTCTTACCAACTAGAAAGAAACATGATTAGGTAAAATAGAGGAAGAAAAAAGTGAAATGAAGTGAACCTGAGATAGTGATGCATGAATTAAATAGAATTGAAGGAAAATCTACGGACTTAGAGGAAACAACACTCTGTAAGATATTTGTAATTTGTATTAAGGCATTGTAGTCAATCTTCAAGGTTCAAAATAAATCTTCGTGAATGTATCAAGACAAGAATGGACTATTTGTGAGAAGTGATTGAATTAGAACGTGAGTAAGCTAAGCATTTTTAATTGATCCTAATTTAGAATTGATGCGTTAAGTGGGATTCAAGAGAGAGTGACTTTATCTATCTATCCATCCCTCCATTCCCTCCAATCCATCCCTCCATCCATCTATCTATCTGAATCATCAGTGACAAATAATTTTTTTATTTTAATCTTACATATCTTTGATTTGAACCTCGTATTTATTACTGTTTAATGAAAAGAGGAACACCAGCAGTAGAATTAAATAATAAAGAATGGGCGTTACAAATTTGTTATCCTTTGTTTTTATTTAATGTACTGTTCATTGGGGATTCCTTTAGATATTGATTAATAATAACAGCAGAAGGAAGTAATAACGGTCCATTACAAGCCGAAATTATTATTTTATCTATTTGACACTAAAAACTCCGATCGATAAAGGAAATGATACCTACAAGTATGTAGTTTCTGGTCAGGTTTTGTTTTGGATTCTCAGATTTCTTATTTCTGTAAAGGGAAGTTTTGAATTTAACCTTGAAATTCATGTGAAGCAACAATGTCGTTTGACTTTTTCACAAGGTTCACAGCTGCTTTTTAGCTTAGATCTTAGTCGTAATATAAGAGGCCCACTAACAAACTTGTTGGTTTAATGTGCCCGCTGTAATCTTTTGACAATTCGTTAAAAAAATTCTGAAAGTTTTTATTCTCATCAAGTTCTAGGATACTTTAAATATTTTAAAATACGTTAAATCACAATACAAGTGAAACAGATAAAACAGTTACAGAACAGTTTATTTATGTAATTAAACTAGTTCTGGATATTCAAGGTATTTTCAGCAATATTTAAAGAATATTTAAAGAAAAAACAACAGGCATTAAATTTTTAAAAGAAACTCTCAGATTTTTGTAAGAATCTATCTACCCTCTGAAACTAGAATTCGGCTCACGTTGTCATTATATATACAGTTTAAAGGGAGAAGTGTTAGTGGTAGAATGCCTTATCGAATATTCAAAGAGGGAATTTTGAAGAATTCATTATTCCCGAGATCATGGCTTGAATAATATCTCTGCTTGAATAGCAGGATATCAAACTGATAAGTCTATTCATTTCAGAGTTGTCAAAAGTTATGCTCTGGGTCACTTTGGAAGACGCGGAGAAGGAACTCTATTTCCCTGTTTCAATGTTTTACTTATCGTTAATATTATTCGTTGAAATGATAAAGTATGATTTGGGGTCAGAACTTTTGCATTAATCTTTTGTTCAGTTATGGATTAAACTTTTTTCAAAATAGTTGGGTCGAAGTTCAATTTCTGTGCAATGTATTTATTTTATTCATTTAATCAAGGAAGGAAATAATATTTAGTAATCTTATCTGATAATATTGCGAGTTAGGTTTTTTAAAAAAGAAAATAGCAATGGAAAAACTAGCGCATACACATTTGAAAAAAAAAGCAAAGTGGCACTTTTGTATAATCGTCACTGGAATTGGAAGGTAAACTTCTTCGCAAAAATTAAGCTGATGTACAAATAACAGAAAAATACTTCAAATGTATTGTATGTTATTTTTTCCTAAAATTTAATATTCATGTATGTCATTGTCGGAACTATAGACACATTTGTTTCTCTTTTAAGCATTTTATTTCAAACCTTCGTTAAAAGAAATTAGTTAATAATAATTGTGTGAAATTTTATTGCCTCATATTTTACCTATACTGTACTGTTTAGCTTGTTGCTGGGGTTAAATTTCTGTGCTTGGCTCAATTATTTTGCGTGTAAGAGGATAAGTATCAAGATGGCTCTCCAGAAGGTCCAAGCAGAGAGAGAAGTCGGCCTACACTGGGTGAAAACTCACGTAAGCACATGGGGAAATAATAAAGCTGTAAAGAGGGCAGTTCAACTACCGCAAACAACAGCACCACTTTAAACTTCCAAAAGAAGGTTGAGATAGTTTCTTAAAGGCTCTGGACTGAGAAAATGGCTCCTGAGATGGCAAAGTAACACCGATGGCAGGCTGACGCACCAAATCCTGGTAAAAGCGGTAATCCATCTTTGGGTTAAAGATAAAACGTAGTCCAGCTAGTCATGGACCATGACAGATTCCCCAGCGTATCTGAAAAGGTTCAGGGGCATTTATGAGTGTGGGGATGAGGGAGACGCCTTGCATTACCTCAGCAGGTGTCACATGACCAGGGGATTGGCCTCGAAACAAGAACTGATCAATTTTTAACCGAGTGCTTTCCTACTTCATACCCGTAGTACTATGCGAGAAGCAGGAGTTTAGCTAATCGAAATATGTAAAAAGAATGGGTGTTAACTTCCCGGCGAGAAGTTGTTCTCAGAGAAAGCTCTAGTCTTAGCTCAACGTTCTGCGCTCACATGTGAAAAACATTCGGGTGGAAGATGTTATAGATTCATTTTTGATTATAGCGCAACATACTGCGCCCTTTTTTTGTAAACCTTCTTGCGAGAATGAGCTGCGTAAATACCACTTTGATTGCAACGCAACGTACCGCGCTTTTATTAGAATACCTTCCGGAAAGTAGGGTATTATGTAAAAACATCTCTTATCTTAGCTCTACGCACCACGCATATTAAAAGTTTAGATTCATTATTGTGTAAAAATATGTATATATATACATATTCTAAAGAAATACTGGTACCTTGGTTTCTTTTTTGAAAGGAAAGGAAAACATTAAATAAACTTTTTGTTATTATTAGTTCAAATGTTAAGTATTATGCTTTACTTTTCATGCCTTGAAGGGCTAACTTGTGCAGCGTATAGTTTTATTACATAATAATACTTATTTTTCGTTTGAGATTAAATAAATTTAGATTTATAGAAGGTATTCGAAAACGCTGTTTCAATTTACAGAAATAGTGATAGTATTCATCTACATGAATAATATCTACAGTGGTTCACATTACGTTCAAAGCATCCGAAATGAATAAAATTGTACTTCCAATCCCTGAGTTCACCCTAGGAAAAAAATGAAAACCAATAAAAGTAGATGACGTTTTCTTATGGGTGCATGTGAAGTCATTGAAAAGCAAGAAATTTTTAGCCGCCTTGAAAGATCTCGCGACATGAATAGTTTTTATTTTTATGGCAATATAAATACTCCACAATATAAACGCACAATAAATCCACTTGAATTTACAACAATTTTTCATTCGTCAGTGAGAACTATATAAAGGTATGTACACACTTGCGAGTGGAACCGCTCGTTGAACCGATACCGTCCTAATTTAAACTACGAGTTCTTTATGTAGTTATTAAAGACAGGAAAAGGATTGCCGTGAGCGGTTAATTTTTTTAGCGTATACAACTGCAAGATCAACTGCTTATAATATGCTTGTGATCTACTCGTTAAGCCGATGCCGTCTCAATCTAGACTGAACACATTTTGTACTTGTCGAAATCCCGGCAGGAGATAGATACTTGTAAGCGGCTCATGAACAGTTTTTTTAAGTGTTTACATCTGAAAACCAAACCCCTCTCGAGTTGCGATCTCCCATTTGTATATGCATTTTAAGAAAGCATTCTGAGCCTCTAAGTGTTTGTATTTAGTTTTTCTCTGATTTGAGTGACCACAGTAGTCGAGTTGCTATGGGCAAGAATTCGCTACCAGCGTGATTTCCATCGTTTTTGGGTTCATATCCTGATGCTTCTTCGTACTTACCATACAAGAGGGATGGTACATGTTAAAACTTTCAAGACTTCGCTTCCTCACGTTGGAGTGGTGTGGAAGTTTTGAAAGCGAGATGAGCTCTCAGCTGTCGTTTCGTCACTCTCCCGAGGATCAAAATAAGAGATCTGTTGACAATAAGCATAGTGTTACTCCTAATTTTGAGTTAATAATCAGTTAAAGAACAGTTAATTATTACAGTAATAATTGGAATTAAACTCTTTATAAATTTATTTGAAAGATACAATAATAATTATATGAAAATTTTCATTTGCTTATGATTTCCCTGTAAAACAAACATTATAGAAAAGCTTATAATTTGAAAGTTTTGGTTTAGTAATTTAAATAATATTTATAATTAGAAGTTTGTCGAAAGACTTATATTTTAGTGTATGTGAGTCACTTATATAACGATGTCACTATTTCATTACTCTATTCACATCTCAGTGATTATATTCTCAGATGTAACACCGTAATTTAGCACTACCTTCTATGTACTTTTAAACGGTAGCCAGATGGTACCACATGTTCTTTTTGGTTAGAAGCTCAAGCACGAGAAGCGCAAGCACGATGGAAGGCGAGTGACTTCGTTAGCATGATGGAGTGATGTTCGTGAATCTGTGTTTTGTATCCTGTCTTGTGTTGTGAAACGTGTCAAGTATTAAATAATATTTGTTCCTGAAACCATTCCTGCTGTTCATTATTTTATCCTGAAATAATAACAACATTGAAGGGATACATTGGGGCCCAATAATCTCCAATACACTTTTTTCTACAATATTTTGCACAAAAAGATAGATCAGTTTACTGCTATTTCTGCTTTCATATATAGTTATACCTGGGTTACCGAATTTAATAAGTTCTGAGACTCGTTTCTCAAAGCTTTCAGATTAGCAATTTTTTCAATTAAAATTGATAAAAAAAATAATTCCTTTATTCAAATTCTTGAAAAATCAATCAAAGGAATTTTAATGAAATTATGATATCTTCAATTCTTATTTTTGTACTCTTGAAAGTTCTCCACGGAAGGAATTTACATTATTTTGATATTCTGAGTATAATGCTGCCCTAGGTTCTATTTCCAACCAGGAACTTATACATTTTAAAATCATCTGCCGCATCATCCTCTACCTAAATAACATATTTGAAAAAAAAAATCTATAGCATTAAACACCTACTTAAGAATGTCATACTTATAAAAAGAGTATTTTTAGGAAATAATATTAATTTTATTGTAATTATAAAGCCTTCAGCATTGGTAAGGCTGAAGAAAAATAAAAAAATATTGGTTTAAATCACTTACCTTATCATTCTAAACAGCCAATATTTCATTTAGGTGACAAGAATCTCCTTCAATCCTTATCACAAAACTGAGTTCAATTCACTTTCTTACAGTGCTTTTAACAATGCCTTAAAAAGTGGGCAAGGAACTTGTAAAAAAAGTTTTAATCCCTTACTTTACTTTAGAGTGACCTCGCACTGAACGATGCGTATGATCTTCAGAGACGCCCGCTTCCCTCTAATGTCAAGAAAGGTAACAAATGGCAGGCATTACCTCTTCCTTCCTTTAGAAGCTTTTCCTTCCGTTCGAGGAGATAAGTCTCGATAAATCATGGATATTTGAGCCCCCACAACGTAATTAATTTTCGTGCCCTACTTTTCTGAAACAGGGCTTGAAAGCCCATGAACTTACTGTCAACACGTGGCGGATTCTGCTCTGACGTGACTGTGTCAAATAATTGACTCTTTTCTATGCTATTTGTGTTCTTCAGGAAATTCAGAGCAACTTATTCTTTTAACTTCTGGTATAAAAGATTTAAGTTATTACGAGAGCTTTCTAACATTTCGATTGCTTGTTTAGCAAAATCTAAATTGAGTAATAATCATTTTATACATTTATCAGCAAGTATATAGA
>BMAW01064743.1:66111-80749 GCA_019974015.1 Nephila pilipes | reverse complement strand
TTCAAATAGAAATCTTACTGCTTTAAGTCTAGAAGCCTTTTAAATAATGTGATTTTCTCAATAAAATAATTTTAAAATAGTCTGAAATTTTTTGTCAACAACTAAGAATTGTAGCGTTATTGCATATCATTTTTCTTTTTTGTTTCACTGGTTTTCTTTCTTAAAATTAGAATGAGCTTTCTTTTGAATGTGTTTTTTAACTTTGCATTTATGACGTTTTATGAAAACGTTTTCAACATGCGGCCCGTCATAAAATCTTCAAAAATATCCTTACAGAAATTTTCTGGTTATGAGTAATAATATACAGACATTATCTAAAGTTATTTACAAATAGTTTTTTGATTGGAAATTTATTTAGTAATTCTTGCTTTTTCCTCAAATGTAAACATTGTTTACGGCTTTTAGAAAAGTTCGGTTGAATCAGAGAAACATATAAAAGTAAAATTATATAAAAATAAAAAAATACATGCTACTTCTTGTATTATTTAATAATTTAATGATACATAGAAATGAAATGATTCTCAAATTTTGAAATATATATATATATATATATATATATATACACACTTTTGTCTTAATTAACTTTTATTAAATATCTCCATTTAAAGAGCTGTAAATACAATGATTTCCTTCGAAATTATTTTTTTAATTTTCTCATAGACTTTCGTTATTTTTATATAAATTTTATTCAAAGCCTAACATAGTTTGTCATTTAAAGTTATTTCTAAAGAGTTATTATTATTATTTAATTAAAGTTATTTCAGACACCATTAGTGTTTTCACACTAATTCGTTTTACTTCGTAGCTTTATTAGTTCAATCAGTGTTCTATATTATATTAATTCTAGAGAAGAAATTCAAAGCATTCAAAGACACCTATATATAAAACTCAAGCAATCTGAACTGATTATGTTTATTATAAATGTTAGATCATCTAAAGAGTGGTTCAAAAGAGGAAAACAAACATTCTAAGAATAAATTCTGTGTTTTATCAAAAGTCCTTGGAAGAAATCAAAATAATTGAAGTCTTACGAGGTTAGGGAATAAGTTTTATTTAATCTCTTACCTTATACATGATATTTACATTTAGTCTGTTAGGGAAATTATGATGCAAAGAGCTGTATATTGTGGGAAGTTCTTCTCTTTAAGAAATGCCTTGTGGCCGCGGTAGCCGAATGATCGAACTCTCACCAGGCAATGTTTCGGTTGAGTAGTAAGTTTGAGTCCTGATGCCAAGAAAGACCCATCCGCCGTGTGGAGGGCTAAGTGCAGATTAAATCTGTCAAAGCTTTAAGTCTTCATGTTGGCAGTGGTGTGGAAGTTAGGAGTCAGGGATGCCCGATCAAGTGTCATCACTTGACTGAGGCTCAAAATGACAAGACCCGTCGCCAATAGCTCTCGTGTATCTTTTCAATGCGACGTGAAAAATTGGGTCAAATGACAAGGATAATTCCTGAGCTGGAACCCCACTCTCCGCACCCCAAATTAAAGATATTTTGCCTTCATAGATTTCACATGCATCAGCCCCGTTACGCGACAGACCTGTAGCTGCATCAAGATTCTCGTCTTTTCTCTCTCTCCCTCCCCTCCAACTCAATAGAAACAACACCGATCATGAGCTCGTGATCATGACCTCGGTTGCCGCGGCCATAAATTAATCTATTATGCATGAATTAATTGAGATATAGGTTACTTATCATAAAAAGAACTGTCATAATTCTGTACAGATTAAATGATGCACATTTTAATTTTCATGATGTAATATTGCATGTTAAAATCTCTTTTAAAATATTATCATTGTATTATAATTCATTTTCATTTTTAATCTTCTATTGGGAAAAACATGATTATTTTAGCTTTCAGAGAAAATTTCAAATGAATTTTTTGTTTTCGTTTTTCTTCTTTTGTTTTCGTCTAAAAGGTCTTTATTAAAAAAATTAATACGAAATATGCATCAATTTTCTTCAAATTTGTAACTGATTAAAACATAAATGTAATTCGCATTAATTGTTTTCAGTCTTTAAAGTTACAAGTAACCAAAATTCACATATTTCTTTTTAGAATTACTCCAGAAATGTTGAAATTTCTCTTAAAAAATATTTCAATTTAAAAAACATCTGAAAAAATCATAAAAATCATATAAAAAATGAGAGCTCGCAGCAAATAAGTTGACCATCTCTCTTGTAAGATTACAAGCAAACTGAAGCACATACAGAAGCTGGTGTTAAATTAATTATTATGTCAGTATTGATTACTTGTTCGCACTAATAAGAAAATTGAAAACAAGGAATTCTTTTTTATGTAATATTATATGTTTTTTATCATTTTGACTGAGCCAACATAATAAACATGTTAAAGAAGGTCATTATTCATTTTATATTTCATTGTTCGAAAGGCTTTTATTCCGAAACGTGAACTTTTACTTTGATCTATGCATGCAACTCTAAATCTCGAACTCGTTATCAGGCAAATCCTTCCTGTGCAAACGACGTTACTTAGTGACAATAGATAGATAAGGTTATTTAGAAGTAGCTGAAAATTTTAGGTTTTAAAAGATTTACATAATGTATATTCTTCTTTGTTCATGAATCTACCAGAAAACTTAACTGACAATTTGAGCTTTAGGTGATGGATCACTTAGGCAAGGGATCAGGAAATCATTTGCGTGTAATAAATAAACGTATTTTTTTCTTGAATCTTTACATTTTACATAAACTTCATATGAGTATAAAGATTATCGGTCTTATTTGTTTATTATTTTAACTAATTTTAAGTTTATTTTCGTTATGAACAAAAACTCTTTTCTCTGTTTAACTATTATAAAATTAATATCCTAATAGTTATACATGTAAAATTCCATTGAAAATATTACTGCAATTTGAGTTGTTAAATTTATTTTTAAAAAAAATCTAAGTATATTCAGATTTTCTAATCATTGGTAAAATGGTGCGCGTTAAATGATTGAAAATACATAGCATCCATGTACTAAGTTGATGAAATGTTTAAGCAATACTGCTCGAATCTAATACGTCCTCTAATAACTACATTACAAAATCGACGAAAAGGCCCAAGGGTGTCAGTGTCAAACTATTTAGTTCTAGAGAGAAAAAAAAATATTTTTCCTCTTTTACAGAGGTGAATCAATAACAGGATTACTAGCCTTTTACTACCAATCGATCAACACCTACTTTAACACAGAGTGAGGTTTAAATGCATGGTTTCATTATTAAGGGGTCTCAGGGGTGTTAGATTTATCTCGATTGCGCTGAAAACGTACACAATTTAATTTTAATTTCAATAATCCATTGAAATTAAAATTAATTACTTTGATGTTTTGTCATACGCTTTGTAAAGGAACGAAATTTCTAAAACATGTAAAATATTTAAGAATACAATAGTATTTTGTTTTTTATGAGATCATGAATGTAATAAAATTTTCTTTTAGGAAATTTGAGTAGGTTTCACTACTCGCATCATATTTTGAACACAAACGGTTCTAATTACTTGTGGTAAATTAGTTTATTAAGTCAAATATATCTTCTTTAATGCTTACTTATTACAAATTAACTTAAGGTTTTAAAAATATTTATAAGGAAACAAAATATTTCAAACTTTCAAAAATTTCAAAAACATTAAACATTTTTTTAATTTTAAATATAAGTATGAACTAAATTTACATATAGATAAGAGGAGTGCATTATACTTACTATACCTGTATATAAAATTATAAGCACCTAAATATAAAAGTTTTCGAAATATCCTGCACGCAAGTAAAAAAAAACTCAAACTGAGAAAAATGTATTTAGAGTTTCAACATTCACACAATTATAAAATTAAATTTTAAAACTTGCGTTTTAAAATGCTCCAAGATGATATAATCTCCCTTCTGTTTGCTCCAACTATCTTTATTTTTTATCATTTATTTTGCTCCAAGGGTTCAAAAATGATTTCACCTTCCTATTTTTTTAATATTTGGTTTGAAGCTAACTAACTATCTCCTGCCTGTGATAAGCCTACATTTCAAAATCATTTAATGCCAGATTTCTCAGAATAAATAAGTATTTGAATTTCATCATTGTAAAGTTTAGTGGCCAGATTTAAGGTAGTCTCCAAAAATTGGTCCAGAACCACTTGACTTTGGGCACAGTTTTGAGATTAACAAATATAGACATTTATAATGGTTGTTCATCTTGCCAAGTGTCCTGCTTATTCAACTCAATGTCTTAAAAAATTAAAGTAAAATTTAATTACTAAGCTAACTAAATTGAAATATACGTGAATTCGAAAATATTTGAGTGTGGTATGTCCATATAAATGTCGATTTTACGAAAATATACGGTACAATTGTTTGAATAACTTTTGAAGTTTTTTCAATATCGTCAAATGGTTGGTATCAAAATATTTAGCATAAAATGGTGAATAACGTATATTTATTTCTAAAAATTCTAAAAATTTGAAGTTCAACACCCCTTAGACCCCTTAAAATGTTTAACTCATTTTTTTGATGATTATAATATGTTGTGTTACTATGCAATGACTGCAAGTTGTCTAATTTTTTTTTACTTTTGATTTTGTTTTTGTCTGTTAAATGAAAATGTAAGTTTATGAACTTGTATTAAGTTTTATTTTTTTGTAAATTTATACGAAGTACATGTTTTAAAATGACAGATTCGGTTAAGCCAAGCTTATAGTAATATTTCAAGCTTATTAAGAATTTTCAGTGAAATATTAAAGAAAGAACCTTAGATTTAAATATGTTCAAAAATATTTTTGATATGTTAAACTCCAGATATTTAATAAATACTTATAATCTAATACATAACTATTTTACGTGGCAATATATATTTATTAGTGATAATTTAATAATTTTAAATCAAATCTTGAAATTGAATATGAGTATTAAGATTTAAAAAGTTACGATTAACTATTGTAAAAAGTGAAGTTTTTGATGTATATATAAAAATGTCCTTTTTGAATTTGTGATTATATAACAGTACGTAAGTATCTGTAGAAGGTTTTAATATTATTTCACAAATCAACACTCTTTTTACTGATAAAAAATGTTTTTACGAAATTGAATTTTATCGAATAAATATAGAATTTATAATTAAATTGTTGATTAACGAAGATTTTAAACTTTCCAATTTCATATTTTAAAGCTTCACAACTTCATATATATTATAATTTGTGGGAAATCGTATTTTATAAGCTGAAATTGTTTAAATGTTATCCAAAATTTTGTCAAAATTACTCTTTTAAAGTTTTCAACGAACACGTTCTTAAGAAATGAATATTCAAAAGGGCTTTAGTTATAACTTCTTAAAAAGTTTCGTTAACATACGTGATTTTCTATTGTTCTTTAAAAAAAAATATCCCCGTTTTTTTTTTTTTTTTTTTTCCATTCGCATTTCACCTAAAAAAATAATAACAATTTACGAGGCTTGTTTGAGTAGCCATGCCTCTATGGCCCTTTTATTTGCTATCGGATGTTCACAGTTTTTTTCTTACCTGGGCAAGTTTCACTATCTAGTATTTGTGTGAATCATCACAACTTAAAAATCAGTTTTTTGCTGAATTTTATTCTTATTCAGTATGAGTAACTATTACAAATGTGGAGAAGAATCCTTCACACGTCTTCAACTAAAGGATACCTAAAAGTTTTACTTATATGTGACCAATATGAATGGTGGGTTTGAATCAGGAACGAAAAGATCTCAGCAACCGAATGTTTTCTTGAAGCTTAAGCAAACGCTATTTCTCGTTGTTCTCACTTTTCGTTCTCTCAGTATCTCTCTACTTGTCCTACTCGGGTGGTTCAAAAAGTACTTGTATTTGAAAACAGATGGCATCATTAAAGTAAATTGCTGTTATCTTTGAGTGCCACTTTTTGTTAAACGGAGCCAAAACGAATTTGACATTGATTCATAAGATAGTTTTGATTTGGCAGTCATTTGCTGTCAAATCAAAATTTGATTGCTGCCACCTCGACTTGCGGACATTATTTTACTTCGAACTTTCACCGTTGATGAGACCTGGATTCATCATTATGCACCGAAAATCAAGCAAAAATCAAAACGTTGGGTTGCTTCCGGTGAATCTTTGCAACAAAGACAAAGATTGTCTCATCGATCGGAAAAGTTATGAGGAAGAAATTTTGAGATATGAAAGGCGTCATGATCATAAATGCAAGTAACTGAGACAGCTGTCTCATGAGTCATAATGTTTACTTAAAACAAACCGTTTTCGACACTACGAACACCATCTCTTGGAATTTCTAAGGACTTATTGATCTACTCTCGTAGCTTTAAACTCTTTGCAAGTTATACACGCTATTCGACAAATCTTCTTAACTATACTTCAATATATATTCTAATTTGCCTTTGTTATAGTTCCTTCAAAAGCAGATCACTAAGTAAATAACGTCACAGAAATGCACCAAAAGTTTAGATACTTGAAAGCTACATGTATCCTTAACATAATTATTGCATATATTCATTTTTCATCATAGTCCCCACCATTTTCTTCTCACCTTAACCAACTCGTTACTAACTGGGAAGATCTATCTTAGAAGTATTTCTGTGGTTTCTTTCTGAATTAGTATTTAATAGCACGTTTCACTTAGTCTTTAGAACGACATTGATAATGATTTCTTTTCAATGAAACTTCCGTTGCAATGGAAAATTCCTCTTAGGCCTCAAAACTGCTTCCACCTTCAAGTGTAAGACCTTTATTATCTTTAGGATGTAATTTCTCAAAAAATGTAATCAGAAAGTAGTTGCCTTGTAATTATTATTATCTTACATAAATATCTTCTTAAATCTCCATTTACATCTCATCTGCCTTTCTCCACTATTACTTTTAATGACATGCCTTCATACTAAGTGCCTGACAATTTTCTTCCTTCCAATTACGAATTCTTTTGTATATTAGAATTTTTAATGTCCTTTGATATGAATTTTTTGAAGCTCTCTAACACAAAGGAAATGAAGGATCTTTGTTATCTAGCAACTAACTCAGTATACGTTTGTTTAGATGAGATGCTTCACATTTGGTCGAAACTGAGGTAATAGAATGCTATTGAACAGCTGCTGAGTTAGTGTAACAATAAATTAATTTCAATAGTTTTCATCCTAAGTCTTTCATTCGGATTTGTAAAATGTGTTGTTTTTAATTTGTTTTTCTTCAAGCATATGAGACATATTTAATAATTATTCATAATCTTCACAGAAAATAAATAAGAAGAAAAGAG
This sequence comes from Nephila pilipes, assembly GCA_019974015.1. Classification (NCBI taxonomy): domain Eukaryota; kingdom Metazoa; phylum Arthropoda; class Arachnida; order Araneae; family Nephilidae; genus Nephila; species Nephila pilipes. The sequence continues at coordinate 73,501 of BMAW01064743.1, read as the reverse complement.
AGAGAGAGACGGCATTGTAAAGGCAAGTCGATAATACTATGCTGTAATCTATCTATCAAAGGGTGTCAAAACTAATTTGACACTGACTGATATGTTATTTTTGATTACTACTATGTCAAGTAGTAGTCGTCATTTTGCTTGTCGTCATCACTCACCGTCTGAGACATCAGCCTCATGTATCAAAAATCAAGCTACAATCGAAACAACGGGGTCCTTCCTAGTAATCCGCTCCAAAGAAGGCAAAAGTTATGCGACTATTTTTTTTTGAGATATTATGAAGTGAATCATTCTCACATGAATTTTAGGAAAAAATGACCAACAACCAAAACTATAGTGAATACTCCATTTCCCATTCCTAAAACATGTACTTTTTGAACTTCCTTCGTTTAAAAAGAAAAAAAAAATATTATAGCTATATTTACTAAAATCATAGGAATAAAATCTTAGACAGCCACTCAAACACCTATCTCTAGATTTGTTTCTCTATTTCTACATTTGAATTTTACGGTAACTAGTACACACATTGTAACATACAAAATCTTACATTCATATATGCTGCCATACAGTTATTAGCAAATCTTGCTCGGCAGAGTACGATACATTTTCGTGTAGCTATCAGTTTACTAGACTATTTTTTTGCATCCCTGCTTTGAGAGAGGTAAAGGTACCCTGTTTCTTAGCAGCATCTATCAGATGCAATGAAAGACAGGTGTTTTTATATTACGCTGGTTAAAATATTCTAAATATTCAGACCCTGACTCCACAGTTTGTTGTGTTGAATTCTGTACACGGCAATGATATGACCAATAATAAATGACAAGAAATGTCAAAACTATTATATTCCATATTTATTTTTTATAATCATTTGATTGAATACTACGATAAGTTATTCACGATGAACTTCGTGATTTTTAGCTCTTCCATGGAATTGAAATTCTACATGATTTGTAGACTCATTCGCTTAACTTCCACCACGTGAAGGACTTTCCCTCGAGATTATCAAAATAATAAAGGCTATCTTTAGTTTGGATGAATAATTCATTTATATTTATTCATCGGCTTATAAATTTGGACAGTTTAAATGAATAAATTAACTGTATTAATTTAGGAGGTAAATATACATAAACAATTTCTATTTATATACTGCTGTTTGTAGAAAATGCAACACCATGAAAGAATCATCAGAATCAAATGAAATTTAAAGCAGAAACGACTTGTACTGATACAAATAAATGATGAAATTTTCAAAACAAAAGAAACAAATTAAGCGTCCGAAATCAGTATTTGGTGCAGCCACCATGCGCTGCAATAAGTGCTGCTATACGACGTGGCATGGAGTCAAACAGATGTTGAATATCTGCTTGAGGAAGAGAATTCCATATCGCTTGTATGCGCAACCAAAGTTCGTCTTTGGAAACTGCAGGACGCGGATCACGAGCGAGACGCCGACCAGCCATATCCCACACGTGCTCAATAGGCGACATATCCGGTGAATAAGCAGGCCAAGGAAGAAGTTGCATGCGTTGTGCTGAACAGAAGTCTCGAACAGTCCGCGCAACATGTGGGCGTGCATTATCCTGCTGAAAGATAGCTCCAGGGATGCCTTGAAGGAAAGGAACGACTTCGGCTGTAGCACTTCACGGACGTACCTGTTGCTATTGAGATTACCCTCAATTCGTATCAAATTGGATCGTCCATGATACGAAATCGCACCCCAGACCATAACTCCGGGTGTTCGACCACTATGTCGTTCAATAATACACTCAGGAAGGCAGCGTTGACCGGCATAACGTCTAACACGAACACGGCCATCATGGGTCCACAAATTGAAGCGTGATTCATCTGAAAAGACAACTTGGTGCCAATCAGCTCGCCTGTCTCTGTGCTCAAGAGCCCACTGCCGACGCAGCCGTCGATGATTCGCCGTGAGGGGAATCCTGTATAAAGGCACCCTTGCACGCAATCCACGGCGCAGCAGACGACGACGAATTGACGAAGCCGACAATTGTACACCTGTAGCAGTAGACCAACGTGCTGCCAGCTGCCTGGAGGAAGCTGTGCGATCATTCACCGCCATGCGGAGCAGGTGTCGATCATCGCGCTCTGACGTCACCTTCTGTCGTCCAGTGCCTGTTTTTCGAGTTGTTCGGTGCTCGTCGGTCCACTGCTTCCAAACTCGCATCACTGTGGAACTGTTCCGCTGCATACGAGCTGCTATTGCGCGATAGGAAAATCCTCCTTCTCGAAGGCCGATTATCCTCCCTCGTTCAAACTCCGTAAGTTGCTTGAATTTCTTATTCTTCCGTCGTGGAGGCATACTCAGGTCTCACTAAACGTTTGCCACTAACAAATAATCATAGACGTTTTTCAACGTCCCGCTACAGAACTTTATTTATACGCTTTCAGCATCAATTCAGAGGGCGCTGCGCGCGCCGCGCACGCGCGATGGCTCTGAAACTTTATTAATTTGCATAATATCCTATAATTGACATTTGCTGCGAATTTCATTTGATTCTGATGATTCCTTCATGGTGTTGCATTTTCTACAAACAGCAGTTTACTAACATATTGTACATTCTACTTTTTTGGATAAAGTTTCTTTTTATCAACGCTGTAAAAATAATATTACGTAAAACAAAATATATTTGATGCGATTCTTTTTGTTTTCATTACGATTATAAAAAGTTTATTAAGACCTTTTTTTGTACATGTATCAAAAGTCCGGGACTACAGCGAAGTTAGTACTTACAAGCTTATTCCAAACTTTTTATCATACCCGCCACTCTACATGAATTCATCTTCAAAATGGAAGTTTTAGCTAAAAATATACAAAGAATTATTTTTATATTCAATCCGTAATGTTTTAATTAGCACTCAACTTTTAATTTATGATAAACCCCAACCATGAAATAAAATGTCGAATTGTTGAAAGTTCTTTTTTCTCAATCAGTGATTTTAAAGTTGTAAAGAGCTCTCACGAGTATTTCTGTTCAACTAACCTTTGGAATTTCTCTATGACATTATTTGAATTTAGAATCTCGCTTTGATGAAGAACCACGACTTATGTAAATTAGAATTATATTTTAATAGAAGTGAAATGAATAGTAAGAATATCAGATGATTGGAGATCAAATCACACAGACTCACGATATCAGATCACAGAGAAATCAGACATGTTTATATGCAGCGAGGAACTTGAAACTTAGAAAATATTTTGTTTATACAATGTTGATGATAGAAGATTAAACTATTGTTAAATATCAGAAAGTAGAATTGGATCCAGTATATTTTTCTTGAATCAGAATCTTTTTTGTTTTTGAGATAAATAGAATTTTTTGGGGGGTTCAGGAATGAGAAAGCTACCGCTTCACATTCATAATACAAATATCGATATTTGATTATTCTTCGAGAATAACATAATTAGATTCTCTGATTTATTAATTGACTAATTACTCAGTGAACACCGATGGATCACATCCTTAGTAACGAATCCGTGGCGCCACAAATTCTTTCAATATTTCTTCTCTAAAGATATTTGTTATTGTATTTTCATGACACAATTGAAGAAGTGGAACTTTCGAAATATTTCTATACTTGATGCTTCTTTCCTTTGTGTAGGAATCTCAGAATTTGGATTAATAATGATCCCTGATTATTTTTAATAACCAGTAAATGATACTAATAGAGGTTATATCTATAGAAAGAGCATAAACCATTTAAGATAAAAAATGTACCTGTGTTTTAGATAAATTAAGGAAATGGAAACCCACTTTCATCGAAGTTCTAGAAAATTGTGTAGCTTTCGCGTTTTGGAGGAATACAGATTTTCAATGGGTTCTTCTGATTAGTGATTTCAAATTTATCAAGATCCGTGGGAGGGGAATCATTGCTCGTCCTTGGTATTCGAAAAACATCTGTAAATGTCTCTTTCATTCATAAGAGTAACAGTACAAGGAAGCGTCATAGCAGGTTCGTAATAATAATGTTTTGAGAGCAGCAACTACTGGATACGAACCGTTTATGGTAAATCATATTTATCATTATTTTGATCTAGAAAGTGAATGTCATACACAGTCTATTGAACGCTTGCCGGGAGGTGCCAAAGGCGGAATAAACGCTAGAGAACTGCTCGTCAACGTCTGAATCCTTATTTATTGAAATTCATGTGGCGTTGCATGAATAGGAAAGAAAAAAAATTCTATGTTGGATATGTCATTTTAAATTTTATACCTGCTTTTTACATTTAATATTTTCGCTTGTTAAAAGTGTAATTTTTCCTTTTTTATATTTGTTATTTAAGATGCATTAAAAATAGTTTCTTTGTACGCGACACTGCTCTTTTTGTTGTTTTCTATTTCTGAAGAAATGGAACAAGAAGTTGAAAATATGTATTTGAAATCCGAGTATAGCGGGAAGAAACCAGACAAAATGCGTGGCGTATTTGGCATTGAAAATGAGTGGTTTGACTATAACTAAAAAGCACCAGTTTTATTACGAAATTATTTTTAGATGGGAGAATGAATCGAAATAAATGAAGAAATCTATAATTGCTTCAAAGTTTCCTATTTTTTATATTTGATTGAAACATTTTATGCAAATATGTTGTTCCAAATTATCATTAGGCACTATTCAAGAACAAAAAAAAAGTACATTTCTTTCAAAATTCGGTATTTTGTAGAAAGAAGTTAGATTTGCAAATGGACACAACCGGTAATGACGTTCTTCTGCTCTTCTAAGAGATCAAGTACGGACAGAGGAAAGAAGTCCTAAATACAACGTTCATTCAGAAAAATAAGCAGCCGATTCATTCTGGTTATTCTGGGATAAGCAAAAGGGAACACATTAATAAGATCGGGATAAAATTGGATTTGACAGAAGTCACGAATGATCTAAAAAAAAAATCTACATTTTCAGAAAAATTTTTTGTCTATCGAATTTCTTATTGTAGTATTATTATCTTTTTTTTTTATTTTAAATAATTTTAGGTCTTCTAATGTTTCGTTTTAAATCTAATTCAGAACCTGTTATAATCCATTCATTTTTATTTTCTGAAATAAAAGGTGTAAAATAGTAAGTTTTAAGATGGATATCAGACATAGCAAAACTATTTAAATGTTAAATATAAAATTACTCAAAGTTAAAGATGTTTTTAATGTTTAACTGTTCTGTTATCCTTTTTATTCTAAATTTATAGTAAATTATTACTGGCGTGAGTTTTTAGAAAAGTATAACATTTAATAACAGGTTTCTGAATTTTTAAATTTGCCTGGATAGAGATTTTGAAGTAATATCACACAGAAAGATTTCTTCAATTTCTAAACACTGATTCCTGAGAACTTCAGTTTTTATATTTAATTTAAAAAGTTCGAAAGCAACGGTTTTAAATTAAGAAATATGGAACCCTTTGAATAGTTAAATTTAGCCGTGTATTTTAGAAAGAGAAGAACAAATTCTTTTTACACTTATTACAATTCCCAAGAAATTCAAAATAATTGCCAGCATCTCACCTCAACAATTACTGAAAACAAAAAGTTATAACCATCAATCTTCATAAAAACAATTCAAGAAAACTGTCGAGATATCTCTTAAAATCTGATCGATAACAAAAGAACCCCAATCTATTGAGCACTTAGCCTTCATTTAGAGAAAAAGATAAATGACTACAAAATCTCTTCCGTCTTTATTTAAAAGGAAGAAAGCTAGTAAGTGTAAAAATATGTAATGATCACAGTTCCAAAAATATGTTAGAGTGGAATAGCTTTTAAGTTCTGAAAAATCTTACATTTTTATATTGTTGTTAAAAAAGTACTTCCATTTGTTTGTTAAGAGAAAAATAAAGATTTATACAATCAAATAAGAGAGAAAAAAAATTAAAGTCTGGAAAGAATTAATGTAAATCTGACATTCTTATGATATATTGGCTGAATATATGAAACCTCATAAAATTTTAAGTTAAAAATGCCTATTTTTATCAGCCTAATTTTTTTCGGTAAAATCTTATATTAGTGTAATGCTTGGTGCGATTTTCAAAGTCTGATGACGCCAAATGCTTTGTTTCCAAACTCGAAGCCGTTGCAACAGGAAACTAGATAGAATTCTGACCGAAAGACAATAAAACATGGAAAAAGTTGAGTTTTGCAGGAAATATGTAAATAGCATAACGTTTCAATAAACTGACGTCGAATTGACAATTTCTTTAGCATAGCAGTCATAAAAAATCGTGTAAAAAGGAATTGAATAAAAAAACATTGATAATCACAAAAAGAAGAAAAAAAGAATGGGAAAAAATAACTGATTTTTAACAGTGATGGTAGCGAGCTGTTTTGGGTAGGTAACACTGAAATTCATATTTTGTCTGTGCAACCTGATTTTGCAATAGACGCTAGATTGCCAGCTATTTTAACTGATGAAACTTTGATGTGCTTCGTTCAGTTACGTATTGCTCTCTGTTACTCATCTCAGCTGACCTTTTCCCCACTAGACAATACCTTCACCTAAGCAGTTAAACCAATGTTTTTGTGTATGTATATATATTTCTGTATACATATATCCAATATATATGTGCAGAATGGGAGGTAGTGAGATTGTAGAAGTGGAATCGAATCTACATGTAGTAGTTTGCTCTTACATAAAGGGCTGTTTGTCTAGGGAGTAATTCATTACCGGATTCTATGATGATTTCATAGAATTCAATGAGAGAGCTCAACTTGTTTTAATTCCTTTATTAAATGGAGGAAAGCGTTGAATGAAACGTATTTACAACAAAGAGTTGAGTTCATCGGAGAAAGACAGATAACGGCCTCGTTGTATCATTTATATCAGCGTGATGAGGTTGAATAAAGCGCTCTGGCGTTCGTTTTCCGACGCTTTGTGTGTCTGAAAACGGAAAAAGGAAAAAGAGAGAATGGTAACGAAGAATATTGCTAGTTTTGTTCAGTCAATAGATGGCGCGCAACGAGCAATCAATGCGTGATCCGTGTGCCACCCTATCGATAACGAGGAACTGGTTTTATCGTATTCATTAGAAAATAAAATTAATTCTTTGATAATCAGCTAGGAGAACCACTATATAAGGCATATATTAAACAAATATATATATATATAATGTTGTGTGTGCATGTAGTATTGGATAGTACATGTATATATACTATTATATGTGGTGTGTAATGGTTGTATTTATGTTGTGTGTATTATAATATATTATATATTATATATACATATATATATATCTGATGGATTTATACAGATTTCATATATACATAATATATATGAGTTACTGCATTGTTAATCTTTACGATGAAGCTAATTATAAACTGATTATCGAAAAGCAGGAAAAATTACTATAAAAGATATTTAGAGAAATCATTGTGTTACTGTAAGTTTTCCTTAG
>BMAW01064743.1:28019-66086 GCA_019974015.1 Nephila pilipes | reverse complement strand
TATATATATATATATATATATATATATATATATATATATATGTATATATACATACATATATATACATACCACACATACATATACATATATATATATATATATATATATATATATATATATATATATGTATATATACATACATATATATACATACCACACATACATATACATATATATATATATATACATACATACATATATATACATACCACACATACATATATATATATATATTTATTTAAATATAAATATATATATAGGATTCTCCAGCTGATTATCAAAGAATTAATTTTATTTTCTAATGTAATACTGTAAAACCAGTTCCTCAGTTACTCGATAGGTGGCACCACGAATCAGCGTCATGTGATTGCTCGTGCCGCGCCATCTATTGCTGAACAAAACTGAGCAATATTTCGTTACCATTCTTTCTTTTCCTTCTTTTTCCGCTTCTCTTCTCTTTCGCATTACCAGCGTCGGAAGTAAACTCCGAACGCCAGAGCGCTATCTAATCCCCATCGCTGATATGCGATACAACGAGGCCGTTATCTGTCTTTCTCCGATGAACTGGTCAACTCTTGTTGTAAATGTTTTCATTCAACGTCTCTCCATTTAATAAAGGAATTAAAACAAGTTGAGCCTCTTCATTGAATTCCTATGAAATCATCATAGAATCCGGTAATGGAATTACTCCCCTAGACAAACAGCCCTTTGCGTAAGAGCAAACCAGTGTAGATTCGGGATATCCCAATTCTACAATCTCATCACCTCCCATTCTGCACATATATATTGGATATGTATAGAAATATATATACATACACAAAAACATTGGTTAACTGCTTAGTGAAGGGCTGTTTAGTCTAGTGGGAAAAGGCTGAGATGAGTAACAGAGTAACTTTTATAGTAGGGTTACTCTTCGGATTTTATGGAAAGGTTACCAATTTGACAATTTTATCTCCATATTTTTTTTTTTTCGCCACGAAGCATTACGCTGAATTAGGATACAACCTTTTTTGGTATTAATAACAGGGATCATTTTCTTATAACATCTTATATATATATCATACTTACTATCCGCATAGTATCGTTTCCTGCACATTATCAAAAGCCTTTTCTGAAAAAAAATACTGTTTAAAGTTTTCTTTGAAACTTTTTTTATTTTCATTTTATTTTAAACGAAACACTTTGCTTTTCAAAAATACTTTATTTCTCCTTTCCATCTTGTCTCAAAATTTTGAATTTTTTTCTTTAAATGTAAATACCTCGTTCGACATTTTTACTTAAATGTAATTTTGTGTACATTTATTTATGTTAACTGCCAAGTAAGCATGCTATACCAGAAAGTCAAAGCTGCCCTGGTCAATGAAGTCCCGTAAGGTTGGCCCATTTCCATTTCTGTAGCCCTTGGTCTTGGGGCGCTAATTACCAGCTAATGTCCTGGCCGAGAGGCGGTCCCAATGCTGGACCCCTTGTTAACTATCCCAAACGAACTTGATACTAATTTACCAACGGAGGCGGGATGAAGGGCTGGTTATATTTGATAGAACTGATTTAATTTTCTTCGGAAACGAAGGAGCACATATAATAAATACATCTAATAATATAAAACTTTATTAAATATTTGTATTTTTTTTCGCAGTTTTAAATTTTTATGCTTCATGTGTATAGTTTTGACACTTTTTTTTTTTTTATCATTTTTTAAAATATTTAGCACTTTTTCATTCTGCCCAACCCTGCCACTATGTAATGAAATTTTTCAATATTTCATACTATTTTTTGAGAAGCATTTAATGAAATTTTAGATACCTTTCATTAGTTATGAAAAAAAGGACATTGCATGTCACTGTTTCTCATAAAATAGTAATTACATAGCTTACTTCGCTACAATATTAGATTATCTCTGAAAAAAATAGTGCACATAATAAAATTTCTTTGTCAAATACTTTTTTTGTATTAATTACAAAAACCCCTTTATTTGTTTAGTGGAGTATGACTAATGAAAAAGAAAACGGGAATAAATTAACAGAAAATTAATGTTGCTGCTTCTTAATTGATTTTCCTATTTTTTTTCAGGTAATGTCGCTTGAGTAATGTTTTTCGTCAGAATTAATGAACCTTTTATTAAAATAAAGTGATTTATTTTCTTTAGAGGAAAAAAGATTCATGTTTTTCCCAAAACTCCGGAATTTTCTTCTCTTTTGCTATGTGAATTATATTTAAATATTAGATATTTTTTCTATCACAGTATGTAATTGTAAGCCATCAATAAGCTTTGTTCATTGTTGCTTTCTGAGACAAATGCATCTTAGTTCTTGCATGAGATATTCAGTTTCATTACTATACCAACACAGTGTGACTTTTAACAGTGTGATTCAAAATATTAACTATATATTGTATTCACCTTTAATATCATTAATTTGATTTTCCAAAGTATAATTCACAATTCTTACAAAGTGTATAATTTTTCTCTGTGTATCAAACCTTAAAATGTTAAAATAAATGATATAAAAAACTGTTTTAAATTAAAAAGAATTGGTACTATTTATTTAGCTGGGAGGCAAACGATAAATCGCCAAATATTTATCAAACACGATCTTTCTCATAGCAAACATTTCCCGTTGACATAGCGAATGGAACTATTTTCCGTTTGATTTCTTCGCCAGTTCTCTCAAATTCGCTGCACTTTATCATGATAATTATTTAGGATTTGTTTACAATGGAGGATTTATTATTTACTAATATCAAATTTACATTATAATTTAGCGCAATTAGATTTTTTTAATTCTCTAGCTGAATTAATAAAAACAGCAATAATTTAAAACTTCTTTGCTTTTTCAGTAGATATTTTTTTTTATTTTATTAAAATGCTAAAATTTTAATCTAAACGAGTTCTTTATTTTGTGAAAATGAGTTGTTTTGTTATTGAAATTGTTTATATTGTAGGTTTGTTGCATCGTCGCCGAAATGAAAAATTTGATTTTAGCGAAACTTTCATCTGGCTAACTGAAAAGTACCAGTCTTTTTTATTTTTTTTTATAGGTAGCTTAAAATTTTAGGACCTGAAAGTAACGTCTATTTTACTTCAATTTAATTCTAGTGAATAGAATATTTCTAACAATTTTTATCAAGTTTTGCACACATGGAAAAAATTTATTTTGCATTTTAAAACTTTTAATTTTTTTTATTTTATTTCACTTTATTTTTTGCAACTTTCCATCTAAATCACATGCTTAGATACTATTTTAAAAAATGGAAGAAAAAAAATAACTGGTAACATTCGAGTATTATACACAGCACTTCGACTGTTGGGTTGGCGCAGTTACAATACATGACAGGATACCTAGAAAGTACAATTAACACTAATTTATTGTAGTTAACTTGAATATTAAATATGATACTTACAGTCAGATAAAGGGCTTGTCACGCTTACAATAATATGCAAATACGTTGTTTTTTTATGCTAATCGCATGCTAGAAAAAGTAGAGCAATGCCCTAATCGAGCATTTTTTAGATATCTGATATCTCTCCTCATCCGAAATTTTGTAAGGACGGGGGATAGCCCTTCATTTTGGTTCAATAGCTAAATTAATTATATCAACTATTGGTCAATGAGCACTCACACCGGAAAAGGAAATGGCAGCTGCAACTGGTGCGGGAGTGAGTTTGGTTCGTTGCAGATAAGTCTTTATAAAGTGTAGACTTGACCTTAAAGTACATGGGAAACTGAAATTTTTCTTTTCCTTTCACACGATTCTATGTTAGCTGTCTTTAAAAACAATTTTGTTCTGAAGTAAGGGAGACCGCTGAGTCAACTTTTTATTATCTATTGTTCCAGGCTGATATTTATACATATTTATCTCTTCTGAGATTAAGAATAGATTACAAGGAAACGATGCAAATTGAAAAATCATATAGAATACTGATTTTTGAGTCATTTTACCATTATCTTAGTCGTTAGGATTTTTCACGCAAATTTGGTTACATATCGGGAATTCTTAAATAAAGAGAGAAGGCCGAGATTTTTCGAACTCTTATAAATATAAACTTAATTTGTATAAATGTTTGAATATATCATATTTTATAGTGCTGCTTGGCGACGGAAATGTTTTTCGTCAGACTGGTAATCTTCCTTCTGATTACTTAACCTTTTTTTCTGGTCACCCCGCCTTTTTGACGCTACTTAGGCAAAATTTTGAAAATTGCGCTATGCAATACTCTCTCTAAAGTAGAGCTTTTACTACATATTTTATCTTTAATAATCTTTCGTTTTATATAGAGAATGTGTCTAGATTTTATAATCAAAATTTGTAAGTGTTATCTTTCTTTAATAGATGACAACGAGACCAGCGTATGGATGTACGCAATGATTAGTGTTGGATCAGCTTTTGTCTTATTTGTAATCGTCACTCTGTACTTAATGTGGTAAGTATTCTTTAATTCTTCAAAATAACACGCATGTGCGTATAGGATCATATTTCGCATTAATCGCAAGCTGTGTAGAATTATCAATGATTTTCTTGTCCAAACATTAATTAAAAGGTTTTACTTACTTAACAAATTCGTGGTATGCCATCAATTGAAGCGCCTATATGATCAATTCTGAGGCGAATAGACAAACAATTCTAAGTTCATTAAGTTCCCTAAAAACATAAGTAAAATCCCATTTTAGCCCACACTATGGTGATGAAAAATAAAATGTCGCCAAATAGCACTATATGCATTCAATATAAATCTAATGAGGTTGCATTACAAGGGATTTGCCAATTAGTGCATTGATTGTACTTTTATGGCACCGTTTTATTTTCTGTTGCCAAGGCATGTGCTGAAACAAATTCCAACCCTAAACATATAAAAAGTTTTAAGCCATTTAATTATATCACAGAACTATATGAAGTTTCAGACGAAGAACTTCTATTTTATTTCTATAAGTTATAATTTCTCTTGTTTCTTGCTTCTTGTGCGCCTGATATCTTCCAATCCAAGGTTGATAATAAGATTTTCTTTTAACTTTTGACATGTTCTAACATATTGTTGTTTTGATGAAATAGAGTGAATGAAAATTTGTAGACCTAAAATAAAGGACACGTGATGTTACTGCTAGTCTGCTGCCATTTAAAATGCTACTAAGCAACAGAACATTTACCATACTTAGCGATATATAAAAAAGTGTTAGTGTTGATTGTAACACTAGCTTCATTTATCATTAGTTATCACAACATTCTCACTAACTCAAATGAAAGCTAATTTTTTCGAATAATAATGTAAGTTTTATTTTTTAGCATTGTGTGCTATGAATATAAAATAGTTAGAATGCAATCAGAATAGTTCTAATTACATCCATGACTAACCTTTACTACAGAATCTTACAAAGAAAAAATAAAAGTAAATGACTACGGGAGCGTCTAGCCAAAATAACTATTTGTGGACACTATTATTTGCGATCAGTTTTCATGATTTTAGGACTCAAACATACTATAACACAATCTCGTCATAACATCCTTTATAGTTATAGGATTACCTCACAAAAGTAGTTAGCTAAATAAAATGCATTTATGGGTATCGTAAATCATTCCATCGGGTATTTTAGCAAAATTCAAGCGTCGTTCATTAAGTCCTTATAAAAAGATACAAAATGCTTTAAAGTAGATTTTTTTAAAATTTTCAACACAATCTCCTTTTAGTTCTATACAATTTCCAAGCGTTTCTATAATTTTTTAAAGCTATCTGAAAAGTAAGATTTCATAAGATCCTTAAGATAGGCATATGTTTGGGTGATGATCGATTTGTTCATTGTAAGCCGTTGACTGCCAAACCCTTTTTTATAGTTTGGAAATTAAAAAAGTCACTGGGGGCCAAATACGGTGAATACGCAGGATGTTGTAATAATTCGATGTTGTAATTAATTCCATGATTTTTGCTATCGAAACTGGTGTATACCCGTGCATTGCCTTGATGGAAGAAAATATTTTGTTTTTCAAATGAGGACATTTTTTTCTTGATTTTTTTTGCTCAACTGGTGTATTATCGACGTATAATCCAGTTATCGTTTTTCCAAGCAATCAGGGTAGATGATTTGACGTGTATTCCAAAAATCAGTGGCCATCCCCTTTCATATTATTTGCTTTTTTTTGGAAATTGTTCAACTTCAAACTCCATGGTGTTAATTGTTCCTTTGTCGCTGGAGCGTAGTAGTGTATCCACGTTTCGTACATATTTATCTGTCGAAGCTCCAAAATAGCCTCAGATGATTGCATTTAGCTTCCACTGTGAGCGTTCGCTGCACCCATCTTGCTGAGATTTTTTTTACATCCAGTTTTTAGTGTAAAATTGAAAACACTGTACTTTGCTTTACGCTAGTTGCCTCAATCATTTCGAAAATTTTATTTCGTCGATCACTCAAAACCATATCGTGGATTTTGTCATTCATTCCGGAAGTAGTTACTTCCCATAGTCGTCCCGAACGGTATTCATCTTTTGTGGATGTGCGGCCACGTTTTAAGTTATTTACCCAATTATAAGCAGTTGAAAACACAGGAGCAGATGTGTCATGTATTTCATCCAACTCAGTTTTGCTCTCTCTCGGCGTTAAACCTTTTAAATATATGGGTACATTACCCGCTGAAAACTCCTTTTTTTTCCATTTTTTGAAATAAGCGTAACTGTCTTGCTTCAGGCGACATTAAAAAGGAAATCATACGACAATGGAAATAACTGAGACTTAGAAAGATATCTAGTGAGTCACGAGGCTTACTAAAAACAAACAATCTTTCATGCTTCGAGCCCATCTCAAGGATTTTCTAAGGGCTAACGACTCTCGTAATGCCGATGAAAGTGACACCAAATATTTTCAATTTAAACGTCTTATAAAAACGATAAGTACAAATGCTTTGTGGAATGATTAAGATACATAATTAAGAATATCTTCAAATAAAATAATGTGCTCATAATGAACAAACTCCATTTTTATAACATGAAAATTGAAAATAATAATAATTATAATTAATTTTTATCTATAATTTACTTTTTGTGAATTACTTATAGTGAATTTTTTTATTAAGAGTAATACTGAATTTAATATATATATATATATATATATATATATATATACTGTATTATTTTCTCAAATGTAATTCTTATAAGTATTTGTAATTCATTCATAAAAGTAATTAAGGATAAAATCTTTATTTAGGAGAGTTTTGAGATTCAATAATATCATGCAATATATACATAACATAAACCATCATGCAAGATGTACACTTTATAAAACCTCATGCAATATATACTCAACATAACAAATCTCAAGATATACATACTGTAAGAAAAAGTGATTAATTTTAAAAGTACTGTATAAAAACACTTCTTGGGAATTAAAAGATATATGTATAATAAACACATGTTACAATTAACTATAGTTACAAATGTCTTAGAGTCTAAAGGCTTTATTGTTAAATAAAAGCTAACCTCAGATACCTTTTTAAACAAATTCTTCTGAAACTATTATTTTGTATATGAAGATATAATACATTCGTTCGTGATTGATTTTCTCAATTAATCTCTCTGAAAATCTTAAGTTTTGAATAATATTTTTGAATCATTATAAATAAGATTTAAACTATAGCAATTTATTTCTTACTTTTTTATCAGTTGCCTAAATTTATTTATTTTCTCAAATATTGTTCAATAGATAAACTCAAGTTAAAATATATCAGATACGTTTTGTGAGTAATAAAAATTGCACAGATATTATTCAAATATCTCTGTTGTCGACAATTATTATTTGACATATAATATTCTTTTTCTTGAAATCTTAGTAAACTTAAGATGTTGAGTGATGATAAAGGTTTCAGAATTATTTTCGTCATCAACCCCAAAAATCGAGGAAGGAGGTTAGTGTCATACATGTTTCACGAAAATTAATTTCAATGAGTGTTTGAAAAGTAATGCTTCCATTGTTACATTTTTCTTTTTTGTCACCTTATTTTCAAAATTCGCGTTGTGTTTGAAAGTTTCAAGCACACTCGATGCGATGCATTAATCGCTTTTTGACATAGTCTATATCTTTTTTCAACTTTTACCAACGCGTGACTAGTCGGTAAAACCGGTAGGAGAAGATTTCCTGTAAGAGATTAATACCAGTTTTCAAGCATCTTCAGAATGGAAACGATGACAATCAAAGTATTCCTTACTCTGAAGGAAAAAGCGAAAGTTGCAAGATGCATAACTAGTTGGGTACAATGACTTCTCGCTGCTTCAATCTCGTTTCCATAACAATCACCATCTTCTTCGGTTCTCAGCACACTAATGACACATGGGAACAAATAATCCGAATGCATTACATAGTTTGCATATAGGTCTTCGATAAAACAATAATTTTTAAATTTGGTTGGAAAATGTAAAAATTTATAACCATGGAAAAATAACCTTTTTTTATGAAACCACGTAAATATATAAAAAATTATTTTCATCAATGAAAAGTTTACATATGCTGACTCTTTATGAAAAAAGAAAATAAAATATGACCTCAATTTCTTTGAGTATTATGATATTTTCCCATGACTAAAAAGATGCATACTTTTATAAGCAAATATATATTAATCACAAGAACTCTGGCTCTACTCCATCGTTAAATAAGTTCATTTGTTCTCAGGCAGAAACAGCTTCCAACACGAAATCTATAATTTTATCATTTGATCTTCTCTTCTTAGAAAATTTGCTGAAATAAGCCACAGATTGCATTCTAGTAAGTGGAAAAAGCACTCACTATACGGAGACATTGATCAATACTTACCGAAATGGGAATATCCACGTTACATGAATGGAGCCAAGGTTCTTCTTTAAAAGTTCGACCTATGTAAAGTCGATAAGAAAATTAATGAAAAAAAAAAAACAGTTCTAATTTATTTTCTAAAGCCTTATTATTAAACTAACGTAAAACTGATCCTCCATCATAATTTATGACTTTGATATGAAACTATAATTAATACATTTACTTTAAGACTTCGACCAAAATTGGGAGTTATGTAATAGAATTTATGTAGAATAAATTTTCTCAAAAATATGACACCTTATCTACAAATGAATGAAGGAATTGAATCAATAATTAATAATATATAAAAGCTGCATTGATGAAATTGTTAGTTTTTTCATCTCACTTTTACTTTCATAATGCATACCGTTTACTATTCGTCTTCAACAAGAATTGTTACAGTTTTTTCTTATTTTTCTGATGCTGAATTTGTATTCTGATAAGCTGCAATTATTTCACTTCTTCAGTTCACTGAATTTTTTATGAAAAAGAAAGAGTAAAGTTTTTGAATACATATTACATTCAAAGAAGCCTAAAAATTAGTTTTCAAATTTCTACAGCGGAACAAAAAATTGCGCTTGGGTGTGTGATTTCTAAAAATTCCATCAATGAAGGCTACACAACCCAGGAGTTCTTAAGCAAAAATGAAGTTTCTTTCGGAAATCAATCAAAGTTCCTGTCATCAGTATTGATTGGCGATACTTAAGAATATGCACTTAAGAACAGGAAAAAAAAAATCTAGAGTAGATGCACTCACACATTTTTTCATAAAATAATACACACCTTTTTATGCTTACATGTTAAGAGTTTTTGGAGTAGTTCATTTGGTTTTTACAGGCAAATGTGTGCAATCTCGACAAAAGCTTTGAAAATTAATTTCATATGAACTACGTAATTATCATTTCGACTTTTATATTCTGACGAGTAGTTTTTCACCGCATGCTTAAAGTTTCTATAGTTTGATTTTTCATGTGAAATTCTGATTTCCACGAACTTATGAAGAAGCTATCTTCATAAATTTAACTATGAATGATTTTAGATTACGTATGTAATTTAAAGAATTTTAACTAAAACACATGTCGAATAATCTGTATTGAAAAATATTTTTCTTTTATTTCAATATTAACCGTCACAACGCTAAGCAAATGAAAATCTCTAATAATCATGAAATAAAAAAAAAAAAATTAAAATTTTTTTTTCAGTAGCCATGTAAGATTCTTTCTTCTCAGTTTTTATAAAGAATTAAGTATTCTAACACTAAAAATAAAAAAAAGAATTAACATTCAATGAAGAATAAAAGTTGTAATCTTGTAAATGAATTTTAAGTCTGCAATAGAGTTTTAAATGTCTTACGAATTTGTTATACTAAGTTTAAACTTTAACACACGACAGTTATGCTCTTATAAACATTTCAGTAATTCATAAAAACTGTAACTAGAAATTTTTTTTTACATCAGGGAAAAATCAATCCAATAATTGTTAGTTAAGATGTTGTAATTTAGTATTTTTATTTTAGAACTCATTTCATAAATATGTATCTTAACGTGTCTGTAGGTGGCGCTCCGATTGTTAGCAAGAATAGTCGCGTCGCGTCGTCTGCGTAGACCGATAAAGCTCTCTTAGTGGATAAATTAATAATCCATGAAATTAAAAACTAATTATGCGATATATGCATTCATTCTAAATCCCACATTTTATGATTTATTTTACATCATTCTTTTTGTGATTCATTGTCCAAAACATTACATCTATGATTTATTTTAAACAGTGAAATTTAACTTTAATTTAAAAACATTTTTATAATAATTTAAAATATGTTTACTTCTGAAAAATTTGTTATACTATATAAAAAGAACTAGATTGTTAACAGAACTTAAAAATAAAGGTAAAATCATATTTTAGCCCACACCTTGGCGACAGATATCGAAACGGCTCCAAATCTCTAATAGGGTTGCTATCAAAACCGATACCTAAGAGGATTGCAATATTTCAAGGTTCACAATTCGGCGTATCTATCACGCTCTTTAGAGCCATTTATTTTCCTAAAAAAAAAAAAAAAAAAAATAGCTGAAGCTAAAACAAATTGCTAACAAATTAAAAATGTATGACATATTCATTTAAACAATCATTCATCAGATTCTTCAAACTCTTTGGGTTTAGATCTCTATATCAATACTGCAAGTCTTGGGAGCATAATCTCTGCAAATATAACATTCCATTAATATATTTTCTTTTTCGATTTCTTCTATTTACAGCCATTCAGCAATCAGACAAGTAGCGGAGCAAGATCTGATGTCTCGGACTACAACTTCAAGAGGAACTGGTTATCGATCATACCAGAGCGCTTGAAAAAATATCGTATTTTGTGATGAGATTCAAAACACACACAAAAAAATGAATCTAAATTTTGAACTGAAGATCAACTGATTCTTCAGCATTCAAACATTCCCTGTACATAAAAATCAAGAACAGTGCCGAGCGAATCAAAAACTATCTTACAAAAATGTACATATCATCAGACAAAATTTAGTTACCTGCGATTCGTCTCAACCTTTCTGAAATGTAAGAACTAAAGATTTTTTTTAAAAGCATAGTAAAGTATGTAATGTATTAAAATTTCATTCATATATAAAACCAATTTTTTTTTTGAATTTCATATCCATTTTATATCTTAGCAGTTGAATATATGAACATGTAATGTATATGTCACATTATTCATATAGAATTAAATTAAAAATGTATGAATAAAATATTTGAAATTTAAGGTGTTTATTTATTGAATTTTAAAAATGATTTATATTTATAATAAGCATTTATCCATAATTTTTAGTTTTTTTTAAACTTTAAAATGGGCCTCATTTAGCTTTAAGGCTCTAGTTTACCAAATAGGATGCACACCAAATTCGGAGATATTTTTTTTGATAATCGTTTACTCTGACAAATTTTTTTGCTAAGCCCTTACGACGTTATTTTATCTTTTTCTAGTAACCCAGAAATTGCGTGGAGCTCTGTTTTGAAAACTACCATAAATTGCCATATTTGTCATACTACACTTTTAATATAAAGTACAGTTTCTTTTCAATTCATGGTTAATGTGTACTTGTCACCTCACTCTGAGCTCTCTTGTAAATTTATCTGATCTACCATATCAGAAAGTAAAAAAACTAGTCAACACACAATTTAATAATAACGATTTAACTAAAAGATTTAAAAAGGAATTACATTCAAGGAAAAAATATCAACTGACTACTTCAACAGCTAAAAGAATAAAAACTGAAAAAAGGCCGAAATGAGTCTGAAGTGGGAAAGAGTTTGAGGCAAAAACTTTTACAGAAATTCTTGTTCCCAGTTCTCCAGTGTTTCTTCACATAGATATAGCAAAATAACACGAATTTGTCTTTTCACAAATGCTAGTTCACATTAGAATGGTTCTTCACATTCATAGCGTTCAAGGTGAAAGGATCGCTAAATGCCGCCGTACTCTCTCCCGAATACGAAAGTCGGTCATAGCCTGACCGAAGGATACTTCAGGAATCTAATAGTCCTATCAAAGAGTGTCTTATACGGAGGATCATATTGTATAGTAATTTCAGGACTGACAGGTTGTAATATGTCTTCCTGTAGGAATTCAGGCTTGATTCTATCCGCTAATATCGTTTGCATTTTACCGCGGATATCCAGATTGATGACTTTGCTGGCTCGAGACAGAACTTTGTAAGATCCTTCATATCGTTGTTACAGAAGTTTAATGGATTGCCTCTCTACGAACAAAAACATAGCTAGTTCTACTTAAATCTCTGAGTGCAACTGCTTTATTGATTGAGTGATATGGAGCTAAAACTGGTTGTAAGGCTTAAATGTTATTTGTTAACTGTCGAATAGAAACCTAGAAGGTAGTATCTTAGAACAGCAGAACTAGTCGTTGTAGAGCGAAAACACTCTCCAGGAAGACGTAAGGGCTCTCCATATAGCAATTCAGCTGGGGGGAATCTTAAATCTCCCTTCGAATAAAAATGGATACCCAATAGACCATGGGAAGGATGTTTGTCCCCGACATGGCATCTAATAAAGTCTTTTAACTAAAAGGGAAACCTTCCCACCATCACATTTGAAGACAAGTAGTAACGCGTATTTCGTATGTATTTGGAAGCTAGAAACCTTGTTAGAAATTGTAAGTGATCAGGTTCGAATTGATAACCATGGTCTGTAGTGACTATTTTCAGATTGCACAACATAGAAATCCGTCCCATAAAAAGAGGCATATGTTTTGGATCTTTGATCACTCATTAGAAAAACCTAAATTTACTTCAAATATCTATCAATATATGAAATACAGTATGTGTAATAAAGTACAGTAGAAATGGGCCTAATATGTTTAGGAGAATGTCATGGAATCTAGAATAGATGAGAGGAAACTATCCAACTGTTGACTTCAAATACCCTTGTAATTTACTCTTCATTCAGAAGATACAGAACTCAGAAAATCTAACACTATCCTTCTGCCTAGAAGAAGAACGATGAATTTGTTTTTGATTAATTTAGCAGTGGCTTTGCTACCAGGATGGGTTAAAGAGTAGATACTCTCAAATACAATTTTTCTAAATTTCTCGTGTCGTACAATGCAAGTTGAGATGTCACAAATTAATTTTATACATTTTGAAAAAGCGATATTTTGGAATATTGATCCTGAACTATTTTTCTTTGAATCTGGACTATCATCGTATTCGTGATCCCAATCCAGAGCCTTGTAATCTATTTTATAAGCAAAATAACCTGCAATCGTAAACAGTTTGAAATAGTAATAAATTCTGAAATATCGGCCTTCCAAGAAATTGAGGACGTCGCAATAAATTGCAAATAATTCTCGATCGTAGACTCTAACTTTTTAGGTAGATGATAACTTAAGAGGAAAAACTGCTAGTCGTTGTAGCTTTTTTTTCAACATTTGGGTTCAAACACTCGCCGATAACTATATTTCATATATCGGTACAGAGAAAAATTTCCTTTCATCTTTTCGGTGAGCAAATAAAGCAAAATTCGTCAAAATAGTCTTACAAGTATGGAAGGCGTCTATTATATCTGGTGCCCATTGTTTTTCAGTTTTATAGTGTTTTTATTTGTTTTGAACAGATAATACAGTGGTGTGTGTTTCTGTGCCTCTTATGCAAGAAATCGCAGTAGAAATCTCTTATAGACAAGAAACGTTTCAACTCACACACAGTCTTAGGAAACGAGAATTCAGAATCGGACTTTTTCTTTTCTGGGGAAGAAAAAATACCTTGCTTATTAATATAGTAACCAAGAAAGGGTATTTCTGTGCAGACAAAAGTTTTAAACAATTCAATATCGATCAAGGAATTGAAAACTTTACTCAAGTCATGTAATTCTGTAGAAAAATATTTTAAAGCGACAAGAATGTCATACAAATAAAATAAAAATTTTTAATTTGTGTAATGCTTGGTCTATAAAGCTTTGAAATGTTTGACCTGCGTTCTTAAGACCGAATAGCAGGTGAATGTATTCTAAAATCACAATAGGTTTTGTTTACAACTATTTTGTCGATAGTTACACCAAGTCCAGCTTAGAAAAAATTTTTTGCTAAATAGTGTCATCGAAAGGTTATATTTATTTGTAGTTGTATCTGTATTTAATTTATTTGGAGTCGCAAATGCGTTTTCCAAGGAAATGTTGTAATAATTAATAACACAAATCAACGCAAAAAATAACAATAAGGTTAAAATGTAAAACATTGCCTCATATGTGACAAGTGTTTTATTTATTTTCTAAATGAACCAAATGATCCCCATGAACTTTTAGATGATGGAAATAACTTGGTCTAATGAAGAATCAAATTCAGATTACAACGCTATTAATTTTTCCAAAAGAAGTCTTTTACGTTTATTTAAACCCGGGGGTCCTTTAATAACTATAGAGTGATTAAAATGATGTTTAACTGGTATTAAATTTAGGACAGATTTCACTTTGTTTGGAATTTTGGAGAACAATTTAGAATATAAGGTGTCGCCTAAAATTATCGTTATTCCAGATAACCTTCCAGACCTCTGCAGGTTTTGACATTTACCTTCAAGAAGGTTAAAAGGTCAATTTTGTACTATATTTTATATCAATAAGCAATTCGCATCTTTCCTAAAAATCTACATTTAAAATTGAATTAGAAATGTCTGCAAAAAGAAAGGCCTTGGAAATAATCATCAAAGCTGAGAACTAATACTAAAAGTTAAGTTCCATACGTCTAAATAACTGAACAGTTTTCTGTATACAAAGCAAATTTTGTGTAAGTTCACGCTTACTTTTATTTGCGTAAGAAACTGGAAAAACAGTAGCTGCACCACTAATCATCCAAAATATAAATTTAGATTTGCGGTCATTAACAAACAAGCGACTGAAACCGCATAAAAAAACAACCGTCAAATTTATTTTGAAAAAATTTCTACTTTTGCTTCTAAAGTTCGTAATAGAGAATAATTGATCCCTAATGATTACTGTACTAATCTTTTTTAAATCATTTATCTTATAAGCAAGCTCTCATGGCTTGTCTAAATAATCTTCTCAAACAGACAAAATATATTACATCATTAAAGTCAAACGCTTTTAAGAAGATTTTTTAAAATATTTTTAGAATCACGATTATTATTTAATTCCTCCATCTACATTAGCAGGTATGAGGGAATTTTCATCCTCTTTTTCAAAATCATGCAATAATGATTTTAGTCCAACATTTTCGGATTAAGCGTATTTTTTGGTGATTGTAAGCTACAATTGTGTATAAAGAGTATCAGACTGTGAGAAAGGATACAATTACTGACGTAATTGTAATCAATCCGAAACTGATGCTATACTATAAAGTTTAGGACTGTTTGAAACGATATCCACTTTTATAAATTGGGATTTGAGCTGTAAAACCATGTAATTCTGTTTTACTTTACCAAAGTGGAGGCATTCTAATTCCGATTAGACCTACTCCCTCTGATACTACTTTGTTAGATCAGTTTTAGTTTCTAAAGGCACTTTGGCTACTAGAGAACAGGGTTACTGTATTTAGAATCATAGTTTATTTAAGAAAATAAATTATGCCCTTGAAACAGAAAAAAGACTTTTTATCAATTAGAATCACCATATTTTCAGTCAGATGTTGGCTAAAAAGAGAGACTATGATATGGTAAGCTGATCAGTAACTGAGTCACAAGCTGCAGTAACAGAACCTGATTTTAGTTATCTTAGGCTGTCGGGAGTGCCGAACGAATTACGGCAATCAGTGTTCAGTTTATTGGGGTCACTAAAATAAACAGTAAACTCACTGAGCTATCTTGTGAGTTTATGTTTTTTATCATGCCAGGAAGTTCAAAGAACAGTAATAACTAACAATAATAATTTCACCAAGACATTTAAGCGAAATTTAAAGTAAGGAAATGAAAAATATCAGCTGACTATTTAAAAGGCTAAACGAATAAAAGCTCATCTGAAAAAGCTTTTCTTGTTCCTAGTTCTCCCTTGCATCTTTACATGTATAGCTGTAGCAGAAGAACCGGAATTTACATCTTTACAACTTCATTTGCTCATGCGAAGAAAAAATAACCCCAGGCTATAGGAACTTGAACATTATACATAGCTTCTTCACAACTGCTCGTTCTCGATGAGTCCCCTCACACATGTCAGCTTCGTCAAAGCTACTGGTTCGAATTTAGAGAGATCAGCTCGAAAAGATCGCAAGACACCATCATCACTTTTGCATAATGTAATTAGGTTGCGTAACTAAAATTCAAATTGAACTGGATCATACCTAGATTCATCAGGAATAGTATAAAATAAAGTGCTAATATTTGAAAGAATCAGCTTTATTTAATAAAAATGTATACACAGTATTTATATAAGGATAATTAAATGAAATGAATAGGTTAACTCTTTTTTAACATCAAGGTATAACTCTACTATAGAAATGGTTTTAGAATACTCTTATAGAAAAGGCAGATATAAAACTTCTTTGAAATACATTTTCCCTAAAAACCTAATATGTATGCCGGGATTGTACTTTAAAAAATACCTATATTCCGTAGCTTCAATAATCCAAGATCCTTTCATTATAACCTTTGTTTTACAAACACCAATATTTACACACACATTTACTGACATTTTCTTTTCCTTAGAACGTTTCTATTTTATTAAAATGTTTTTAAAATTACATGTTTACATAATATGTAATAGATTACATCTAAAGCTTCAATGAAATTTTCAAATTTTAAAAAAAAATTATTCTCACACTTTTATAATAACATTTTTTTGTTTTTATAAAACTCGATCATGTCCTGTTGTGCTGCATGTAGTAAATAATGAATGATGTTCATAAATTTTGAGTTATTAATAAATAATTTTGTCTGTTTCTGTTTTCATAATATAAAAATTCAAAGCTATAAATTAGAATATGACGCAGATTAGAACTTTTTAAGTTTCAAAATAATTATGTAATACAAACATGTTAATCAGTTTTCTGTATTTTTAAGAGAAATATTAATTCGCCTTTTTATTTCCTTCTTGGAAAACATATTACGTACGTTAAATACCAAAAAAGAAGCAATTTTTGTTTTTAAAAATTGGTTCACACTAATTTTGCGCTTATATTCAACAAGAATATTAAGAAAATACAGCTATGTGTGAATTAAAATTCCTTTGGTACCTGATTCCAGCTCAAAATATTTCGTCGTTGCTTCGCCTTGGTTAGAAATTAATGAGACTTATTACCATTAGCCCACTGGCTGCTGAATATTTAACTTAACTCAAATCATTTATTACAGAAATATTTTTTTTTTGAATATTACTTTCTTTTGACTTCGTTTAGTCAATTTTTGTAATTATGACGACCATTTTCACAAGGTAATTGCATTTCGCCCGTTTGACAAAATATTTGCAATCCTATAACGAAACGAAGAATTACATTATTAGCCTGAAGTCTTGTAACATTATTACAGTTAGAAAGGATAACAGTTAGAAAGGCTATAGGAGATAAAATACGCATATTTATCTCATTCGAAGATAAAGATAAATAATGTACCTTTTGACAGTGAGAGCTTAATTTGTTTATTTTGTTGTTCAATGTTTTGGGATGTTTAAATATATCCGATTAAGGGTCTGGTTAACACTATAAATACTCTTAAACTTTGTAATACTCCAATTTTTAATACGTTAAATACTCTAACGTATTAAACGTTAAATAATAATTTTAAACGTTAAATACTCTAATTTTTGGCTTTGGTCAGACGACGAGGAGGACATTTGAATTAGCTTTCTATTCTTCGTGTCCAAAATAAGAATTTGATATAAGTTTCCAATAATCCCTCTACTCGATGGCCTTTCAAAGCAAAAATAACCTACTTCTGTTTCATCAAAGATGTTCATTTTTAGTAAGGTATGGTTTGGAAGAAATAGTTGAAATGAGAGTTACTAGGAATTGGTTGTTTAATTAATTTATTCCAAATGAACAGAATTCTCTAATAAGAAAAATCCTCCAGCTGGTTATGTTTTGCGGTGGATATCAATAAAACCTGTTACAATGAAACAAATAATATATTGAACAGTACCTCAACATTTCAACTTCATCAAACTACTTCACTTCATAAAGGTATGTTTCTTTTATCCAACAGATGACGGTTTTTTTATTAGTATTCACTGTAATCATTTGCATCTTTAAGGCATTATATAAAATGAAAACGTTTCTAGAATTTTAAACTATTGCTTTTAAATCAATCAAAATATCATGATCACTGATAGAATTTCATCATTTTTTTTCAGAATTTATATCATTAAGTTTTTTGCAACTTATAAACTAATGAACAAACAAACACAAAACATATTTATTTCTTAAGATATTATAAGTTGCATTATTTTCCATAATTAACGAATCAGGGATTCAATTCCATTAAGACCTTTGAATGGAATATTAGAATCTGTTGCATGTTTAGTTAAACTGAATATCAAATCCTTGTAGGGCATACTGTGGAATTTATGGGAGTGATCTATAATCTTAATCGCTATCGTTTTCGCCATTTGACATTTGTTTAAAATAATGAGGTCAACAATAAGTGTATATATAGAATAGTTCAATTTAATTAACTACACTGTCAATGAAACGCTCAGCGGGAATGGAAACAAAATTATAATTTTATATTTCATAATGAGTCTGTATTCATATTTTGATGTTTATATTAATTAATAAAAGTAAAACTATGAGTGTGTTGCTGTAAAAGAAACGAAACATATACCTTTTCGAAAATAAATATATAAAGAACCGATACATATATTTGAAATACGTATTGCGAGGAAGTGGGAAATTACAACGGAAATGAAATAAAATTAAAGAGAGCTCATGCGCAAGGGCGTTTAAAATGTTTAATGGTTATTTTTGATCAAATAAATCATATTTTAACGGGAAAAATCAGTTTTATATACTAATTTTTATTAGGTTTTCGTTACTATGATTATTTTGATATTTGTCACCATTTTTCTCGAAAATGGAAACCGAAATTCTCGAAAGTATTTTAATTTGCAATTCTGAAATTTTCCTTTTATTTCAAGTTTATAGTTACAAATTGCGATTTATAAATATTTCCCAAATAATGAAAAAGTAAAAAATTCTGAATTAGAATAGTTAAAGTACATATATAATTATAAATGAAATTATTTGCATTACCTAATATTCAATAAAAACCTAATCTTATTATGTATAAGCAATTTCTATAGATATTCTAAGAAGTATAATACTTGTCTCTAGTAGTGAATGAAGTACCATTGATCCAACAGCTGATGAAAGTGACAAGCCAGGTATTGAGTCTACGTAACAGCTGAGAGTTTAGTGAAAGCTCTATTGAGAAGTGGTGGTTATTTAAGAGTACTTTTATGAACATTGCTCTTATTCAAAACTGATAAGGTTTGGTGCAATAATTAAATTTTGGTCTTATTGCTTGCAAAATTCTCTTGATATACTTGATTTGTCCTTAAGATACTGAATTATACTCAAAGTAATCGCTATAACGGCTGAGTGAATAAAGATGTGACTGGATGAATCATAAAATGAAGCAGAAAAATGAAATCCTTTAATGAAATTAATTCAGAAAAAGAATTGTTAAATTTACATGATGTAATTTGCAAGTAAATGAAATATTCGTAAAATAAAATATTCATCTTATATAAATGCTTGGTTAATTTCTTTTCCCTTCATTTAGTGAAGCCAATTTATTAAGCGTTGATGTGGAAGTTATTTTCTTTGGAAAATTAAATAATTAATAAATTTAGAATCCTTTACAATTGCATTGAAAGTTCAACAAGAACTCTTGTAGCGCTAAGGATGCTTTTATAGATGATATTGAGCTAAATGAAACTGCATTAAACGACGTTATTTAAACTTACAGTCAATAAGCACTCGGAACCTTTCGGTCAAAACTAAAATTTTCTTAAACCTTAAGTCATTTTTTATTAATTTGTACAATTTATGTTACATAACACATAAACACACCCTCAGAAAAATAAACATAAAGTTTATTTTTCTAATGAAGGTCCTGATTTTATGTAAGTACAAGAATTTGTAGAGATTTTTGATAAGCAAGATAATTTGATTTATGAATTAATTTTTCGCATGGCCAAAGCAATCAGCTCTACCGCCTGATCTAGTTTATAAAGTGAATACACTTGAATGCGTATGTTTAGCATATTATACACGTGACCTACACACTAATAAGCACTGTTTATCGTACATAATGATGTGTATCGTACATAAACTGTGAAAAATATTACCAAAATATTAAACATGCATATACCATTCATTTTTCTTTTTGTTTGATCTTTTTGATATGGATTCCCATAATAAATTAATTTATAATAAATATAATTTAGAATTCTAAAGAATGGACAAGAAATGCGAAGTACAAGAAATTGAGTAAATCAAAATGACCACTTCTATCAAATGAACATTCACTGAGGAAGTGCTAAACTAAGTCTTAGAGCATATTGAATCGGGGAAATAAAATAAATTTGAAGCTAGTTTCATATTTCCTAATACAGCGAATAAATTTGGAACGTGAATTTCAGTAATTAAAGTGAATCCTTATGTTACTGAATAGAATTGGTCACATCAGTTTGAAATATCTCCTTCAAAATATTTCTTCCAATAATAAGCTCCTCGAAACATCTCTTAGGGGATGTTCAGCTATTTAGACGTTGAAGAGACAGCTATCTGCTGAATACATAGATTTCCACTTTGAATATATCATTCATAACATGGCTAAGAGAAATCGGTAAATGAACTTGTCGAACTATAGCTTAATGGTTCAGAAATGAATAATTCTGCCGTAATTTTGCATATGCGCATTTCTCTTTCAACTGAAGTCGGTGTCAATATAGCAATAAAGTGGACGCAGCATGTAATAAATGGAGTTTTTATTCTGAATACAATTTAAATTTTTTTTCATCACTCGTCATAAAAAAATAAACAAGATGCTCAAGTATTCAAAAATATTGTAAACTATTAATGAGTTTTAATATGTCTGTAATTAATTCAAGCATCTAACAATGCACACTTTTAAATTTAAAGATTGATAAATGGTAGAAATAAAAAGAAAAGAGAAAAAATGGTCAAAAAAAACAACAACAACAAAAAATAAAAATGAAGGAAATATCAATAAAAAAACTGCTTTGAAACAAATTAGCAATATACGCAGTGAAATAAATTTATATTTTTTTACAAGTGACTCTTATGTTAAACTTACAAGTATTTTTTATTACCAGAACAAACGACGTTGAAAATTTACTCAAATATTTCTTTTTTAAGCAGTTTTAATTTTATTTTCATGACTCAAATTATCAAATTACAGTCCTAAGTAAACATTTATTGAATAAAATATCCAGTACAAA
Source organism: Nephila pilipes (assembly GCA_019974015.1). NCBI lineage: Eukaryota > Metazoa > Arthropoda > Arachnida > Araneae > Nephilidae > Nephila > Nephila pilipes. The sequence goes on along the minus strand of BMAW01064743.1, from coordinate 44,364 downwards.
TGACGGAAAGGCTTAGAAAAATTTGAATGATAAAGGTTTTGATGAGCTTTTAAATAATTGAAATATTTTTAATTAATATAAAAATAAAGATATTATCAGCTACTTTGATGATGGAAAATTTATTTTTCTTAACTCATATACAGAAAGGCAGACATTTGATCAAAGATTAATTTATGTTTCATACTTACAAAATGCTATAATTTCTTAGAATTTGATTTTAGGAGAATAAATGCCTTCACAAATACACACACATCATATTTTACTAATATTTAAATTTTTGAGTAATTAAAAATTTTTAAGGTTCCACATTTTTTTTATCTTAAATACTCTCTAATTTTAACATACACACAATGCATTGTTTAATATTACTGCTTTTCAACTCAAATGCCTATATTTTACACAAAATACTATTTTTCTGGAAACAAGATGTGGCCACAATGAAATGATATGCAACTCGTAATCTAAGTCTCAACTACACAGTAAAAGTACGTTATGTCATTATCAATATTTTTACAAGAAATACGTGGACTGACTGAGTTCGAAAGTGTTAATTTAAAATATGAACCGGGAATTTTTTTCCTTTCAAACTACAGTCATTAAAAATAGTTTATAGTTAATTAGGTTAAGAAACTACATTTTTGCTCGATACACAGTTATGATTTTAAAGATCTTTTTAATTTAACATATATTGATGATCTAATTAAAGTCCTCAAGGATAATTATGAAATATTTACATTATGAAACATTTACATTTTTTTTTATGAAAATTTATTTTACTAACTAATTTAGCATTAAAAGAAAACTGTATTATTTTTACTAGCAAAATGTATAAGCAAATTATAGGAATATCGCAAGATAGGCAAGCTAGCAATAATTTAGCACACACACACAGATGTATATATATATATATATATATATATATATATATGTGTGTGTGTGTGTGTGTGAGTTATTATGAATATTTTTACATTGAATATAATTATTTTAATTTGCTTACATATATTGAGGACTTGATATTTTTTTTAAGAAATAATTATAATTATGATGCCAGACTTTATTAACCTTTTTATCCAGTGTTTTTAAAATTATTGCAAACTAATAATAATGTTCTTAAAATTTATTACAATATTTATTTAAAACTTGACGATAGTAAAATTTATTGGAATATTTAAAAGAGGGATAACTATGATTCCCATAATATCTTACTAAAATATCTGAATTAGCATATTCATGTTTAGAAACAATATTTATAATTATATTTTAAGTAATGTTGGACTTTTGAATAAGTTATCTTATACTTATAATTATTTAGATATATTTCACAAAATGTGTTTGCTTGCTAATTGCTTTTTATTTTAATAAAGGTATTTTAAAATAAAATAATTATAAACTTATATTAATACTTTTCTCAGAATTTATTAAAAATTCATTTTTTTTAAAAAAAAATATTTTTTTATATTTATTAAATTAATTCTTTTTTCTTTTCTTTTATTCTTAATGATATTTTTTTTTTCAATTTATTTATACTTTTCTCTTAATTTTCAGAGATTTTTTTTTCTCCAATTTATACGAGTGTTTTCAGCCTCATTTTTTCATTTAGTTTTAAATTCAGATTATAGTGAGCATTGCAAATCTTTTCCGTTTTATTTTGACTTAGCTCTAAAATTAACAGTTTCATGTTTGATGGTAAGTTGTACTGTTTTATCTATTTTCTCATATTTTAGTTTTTTTAAAAACCTTTTTACTTTTGTGTACATAGAAGATTACCAAATTAATGGGGGCAGTCACATATTTTCATAGTTTTACCTTTCAAGTGTATTTGAAACTGTGTTCAAGTCATGTGAGACTATAATTTTTATGTATATTAACTATATTTCATTAAATGATGTATTTGTTTTTAATGTTGGGTGTCAATTTACTTGATATAGTAATGGTTATTATTTCAGTATTAAAATTTTCAGAATTATAGAGATTACTTCTAGTTACGGGATCTCAATCTAACCATTCATTTTGCTCCACATGCCAGCTTCACATCAAGTGTCTACTTCAACTATCTAACTTCGAGGAATCTAACTATCTAACTTTTTTCATAAAATATTCTCGTTTCATTGCTCTACAATGATGTGTAAATATTTTGCTTTGAAAAATTTCGGGAATAAAAAGGTTTCTCTTGTTAACAGATCATTTGCAAAGGAAGTTATTAGATATTTTAAGTGATTCTAAAGCAATTATTGACAAATAAAGATAAATTTGGATACAGATGTGACGCTTTCTCCTAAACAATAGAATTGTGGTAAGAAAAGGATAATAAAAACTTGTAATAGAATAATATGGAATATTTGCTTAGAAAATAAAAAAAAGTGCTACAAGACTAACACAATTGAGCCAAGAAATAAGTTTTTCTGTTTTGAAATAAAAAGGTTTTATTTTCCCTGCCTTTGTATTATTTATTGGTATAATTACTGGCTTAGTTAATTTTAGTTTTAATAGTTTTAATTTTCCGAAGATATTTTAGTTCAGACAATTTTTTTATAAGTTTTATACGTGGAATTTGATTTTATAATTATTCTATAGCTCGTTGTATTTAGTGTACTCAATAGTATTAATTTCTTTTTCCACTAACTAATTCTTAATTTCTGTTATTAAAGATATATTTGTTAGAAATTGGGTTCTTTTCTAGGATTGATGACCAGTGTGGGGTTCAAAAGGAAAAATAATGATTACAACATTCAGTCCCTATTTCTTTATTTTCAGTATTCTAAGAGACACATTACAAACAAAACACTCGATTCCAACCGATTCCGTTGAATTTCTTTCAAAAATACCTCCCTAGTTGCCAGGTCCTTCTCTATATACTTGACCCGCTGCCAGATCTCCATATCTGCTTTATCTGTTGCCATGTGTGGGTGCTAGATTTTCATACGCCCCACCTCAGAGTAAAGTTAGCCCCTTGTGGCTGACTTTACCACTCCACACACAAAGAAAATCATTAAAATAGCAAATTCAAAAACATGAAAAATAATAACGAAAATTTCATAATCTTTCTAATTGTTCCAATCAAAGTTCTTCAAAAGAAACGCATCTAATAAAATAAATAGTTCACACAATTGAAATAAGAGACTATGTTCCCAGAAATATCTAAACTATAATGGGATTGCATGCAAATATTAAGAAAATATATATTATACAAAAAAATACACAAATACATACAATAGTTACAGTCCTTATCTCAATCTAGACAGTGCGTCGGCACTTCTATGCTGCACACCTGGAGTGTGGGTTATGGAATGAGCTACCAGGTTAGCTTAGGACTTTTTGGGGGTGTTTGATTTAGGTACTTAAGAGGATTATGACCTGAAATGTGATCTCCACCATAAATCCATTTGTCACCGTAAATCTATTTGTCAAACTTATTTAACCCGTATAACACTGCCCAGGCCTCTTTATCAATACTTGCCCAGTTCTTTTGGGTTGCATTGAATTTCTGGCTTGCAAAAGCTTTTGGCCTATGCATTCCCTCGGCATCTTGCTGCGTCAAACAACATCCCACACCATAATTCGATACATCACAATGCACTTGAAAAGATAAATTGGCATTAGGGGTAGCAACACTAGTTGCCTCACATAGTAATTCCTTTAGCTTATCAAAAGAATTTTGCTCAGCCTCCCCCCATGAAATGTTGTTGGGCTTATTTTTCTTGGTTACCTCCGTAAGCAGAGTAAATATCTCTACATAATCGGGTATACATGCGCGATAGAAGCCCATTAGTCCTAACATTGACCTGACCTCTTTCTTAATGGTAGGTCTATTTAACCGTTGTATAGCTAAAATTTTATCTTCATCAGGACCATGTTTACCTCCCCCTATTACATAACTCAAATACTTTATCCTCTTGGCTGCGAACGAACACTTATCCAATTACACAGAGAATCCCCGTTCTTCTAACTCTGTGAGAACTGATTTTATGTGAACTAAATGTTTTTCAAATGTTTTTGAAAATATTACAACATCATACATGTATGCATGTGCATACTCTGAATGGGGTTTTAAGACCCAATTAATCTCCCTTTGAAATGTACCAGACGCCCTTTCAAGACCAAAGGGCATGGTCTTCTACTGGTACACCGCTTATGTGTGGTAAATTCCGTCAGTGAATTGCTTTCCTTATCCATTTTGATCTGCCAATACACTTTTAAAAAATCTAAACTGGTCAACGAATGCGCTGACCCTGCTATGAAGATTAGCTCTTGCATGTCCTTCTTAAGGAAGACAGATAACTTAGTTACTGTGTTTAAGGCCCTAAAATCTACATGCATTCTGATAAATGCATTTCTTTTGGCCACACAAACTATAGGATAGGCAATTTCGGCCTCCGATGGCTCTAGTAAATTTAAATCAAGTAATTCTTGTATTGACGCTCTCCTTCCCTTCTATATGCGATGGGAACACTATAACAATGGGGCTTTCTCTGCACTGCATTAGCTACGAGCTCAATTTTAAGTGTACCCCCCCGAGCTGCTTGTATAGGTTTGGTAAAGATATATTTAAACTTACTTATTAAAGTTTTAAGCGTCTTTAGCTGATAGCTATTTAAATTATCAACTTTGAGGTTATTGAGGACTTTGAAGAATTTAGATTCTTCGGTAGCATTTGGTGGAGTTTCAACATTACAAACTCTTTTTCTTCTTCAAAAAGGACATTTACCGAATTGGAGCTAGCTATGTAATGCCTCAGTTTATTTTGATGAATGTGTTTAGTCGAATTATCCGGCATTTTCACTAAAAATGAATGGAGATTACATTTCTGAACAACAATCGAGGGACCCTGCCAACTCTTAAGCAATTTATTGGTAGAATCAGGGATCAACACGATCACCTGATCTTCCACCTTAAACACCCTGTCAGACGATCTCAGATTATGACAATATGCCATCTTTTCCTGCTGCACTGCCGAAACATGTTTGGCTTGCTCGGCAGCCCTCTCTAGTTTAGATTTTACCTCTTCCAAATATTTGGAAACGGGAGTAATGCACAACTGTAAATTGTTATGTTTACCAGTTCAAGTATACTTTAAAATAGATAAAGGACCTTGTGGTTGCCTACCATATAAAAGTTGAAAAGGGGACACGCCAGTAGTTGATTGGGTTATTTCTCTATACGCCCACAATACATATGGAATTTGCAAATGCCACCCTTTACCCTCATCTCTAATTACGTTATGTAGCATGTTTTTCAAGGTTCTGTTAAACCTTCCACGAAACTATTGGATTGTGAATAACCTGGAGTATAGAATCTTGGGCTGCTCCCCATTCTTTTTTCGAACTCCCTTGTCAGTTCGGCTGCAAAATTGATTCCGTTATCTGAAGAGATAACATTTGGTATGCCTGTCTTTGAAAATATGCTTAACAAAGCTTCGCAGGTTCTCTTTGCATTAAGACCTAAGCAAAAACTGTCCCTTACCCATGTTTCACTTATCTGTCTCAGCAGTCACCTCCTTGTCCTTAGTAATCGTTGTTTCCACCTCATTCCGACATAAAGTAATATTACTTTTAGAATCCTGAACGTTTTCTGGTGCTTACTCTAGCAGATTTCCAGATAAAACCTCGGTTTCCTCGAAAGCTCCTAAGTCACCTCCCAGGTACTGAGAGCTTTGAGCCAGTAAAATCTCTTCACTCCGGGCTCCTCCCAACATCTGGTGGAAGCAACACATCTTCCACTAAAACTTCTGCCGAAGCACATATCACTTGGTGGTGCACCACATTAACCTGGCCACCGGTAGCAAGACTAATCGGAACATATACTAAAGGACATTTAACTGCCGGACCGAAAATACCTTTCAAATAAATCGTGGAAGCTCCTTCAACTGAAATTCCAGAAACTAGGTCCTTTTCGACAACAGTAATTTCTGTACCAGAATCAAGCAGTGCATAAATTAATTGCCCATCTACACTGATAGATGTTTTCACTAATTTGATTAATTTGTCTTCAATAGCTTGCATAGGAATGACTTTTAATAGCAAGTCAATTCTAGCAGCTACTGTCCCATATTCCAGTTCTGTCCCTTCCGTGGAAACTTTATTCACATTAAGCCTTTTATTATCAACTCCTTTGTTCTTCGGACAATCCCTCTTAAAATGTTTATCTGATCCGAAGGTGAAACAAGTTAATCTTTTTAATTTCAGAGACTTTTGTTTTTTCAAAATTTTTCCTAGAAAGCAAATTATTGGACTTTTTCTCTCCAATCGGCTGTTTACCCCAATTACCATGAAAACTTCTCTTTTCACTATCGTTCCATTTACCTCTCGCAGGCCCATCATAGGATTTCCCTTTGGAAGAGTAATATATATCACAATGTTTGCCCACATCCCTCGGTTTATACCATTTCTCCCCTTGGAGCACAAATATATGGGTCGCAGTCTCAGAATCCAACATTACAAACATTTTATCTGCAATGATCAGTTGATTAATTGACTCAAAATCATTCGCTCCTCTTAATTTACAATAGTATAACCACATTGGTGTTAAACGGGACGCGAATTGAGAGAAAGTTTCATCAGGGTACCGTTCAGCTTTCCTAAAATTTTCTAGGCATATTTTCGGTGAAGGTTCATACTCCTTGAGCACAACCTGTTTTAAAGACTAGTACTCTTTTAATTCTTCTTCACCTAGATTAACTAATAAATTCGACACTTTATCCCCTAACATGCATAACAAAACCTTCGGCTTGAATTCATCGCTGACATTTTCACTATCGATAGCTTTTTCAAGACTAGAATAGAAATAATCCACTCGTCTGGGTACTTTTACTGTTAAGAGCCTTACCATTTCGTCCCTTCGTTTCCTTACTATTTCGTCTAGAGATTTTACGCGTGAGGTTTGACCATTATTTTGAGCTGCACTCTGATTAACGTTCCTATATAATTCTATTTCTAAGCGTAATTTTTCAATCATTAATTGCTCTTGTTGTTCTGTCTCTAACCTTTCGGCCGTAATAATCTCCAGTAACTCTTTCGCCTCTTCTTCTTTATAATATTTACTAGAGATTATTAAATCCTTCAAAAATTTTTTAGATATAGACGGATCATGTGACTCATCTAAGTAAGCTAATTGTATTAAGTCAATTTTCCTACTTCTGATAAGAAATACCATCTTTAGAAGTAAAACCTAATGCCAAATTACCTTGCAACAAATTTAAATAAAGTAGTACTCGAATAAACTAGTGTATATTTAACCAATAAAAATCATACACTCAATTTTTTTATGGGAGTACTCAAACCTTAGAAACTATTCGAAAGATATATACGTTAAAACTTATATATGACACATTTATTATCTAGCAAACCACAGAGCATTTTTTTTAAAAAAAAACCAGCAACGATATTTACATAAATCACCAAAGAATTGTTGCTCAAATGATAAATCTTCTCTTAGTTTTTTTTTCAATTAAAAAGAATGAATCCTATGCAGGTAAAAACTATACAAAAAATATCCTCAATGATGAGCATAGGAAATAACCTCATATTACATTAAATCATCAATAATTTGACAAAATAAAGCACTTTTCTTTAAAATTAAAAACTGATATAATATTAAAAAAAAAAAAAAAACATGCTGAATTCTCTTATTTACACTAACAGGAAGTCTACTCGAATATTTTTAACGAATATTTTTCACTGACTCAAACATAAATTTTGTGCAATTATTTCGAGCAATTTAAAGTAGGTGAATCCAGCTAATTTTCTTTTAACTTCTGCCAACTAAACTGTTATGCTAAGTATTTCCTACACACCAGTTTTTAATTTTTGAAACAACTTCAAGAAATGTAGATAATGTTTATAAAAGCACATTAATTATAATTTTAACACTAGAACTCACATAACATATTTCATAGAATTTAAATTGATACCCTTTTATTTCCAGACACAACAATTACACCTATAATCTTATTATTTCACGTACACAATAATTCAACTAATAAGAATATTACAATAAACCTGTAAAAATTTCTTTTCCAGAAAATCGTTTTCATATTTTAACACAAATTAAACATGACTGCATCCCATTATTCATTTAAATATTTAAACGAATAGACAATAGCCACTTATCTCGACACGAACGCTATTTCTATACTTGAACACCATTGGAATTTCTTTCGGAATGTTTAGGTCGCCGCACCTTAATCAGTATGTGAAGAAACCCGTGACTTTTATCCTTTAGCATATATTCTGTACGTAGACGATATTTTTTTCACTTGGAACCGCTGTTAGGCCATTACCGGGAAACAGGTGATCATGAACTTGAAAAAACACTGCCACGAGTTTTAATCCTTGTCTGGAGATTTCAGCTCTTGAAATCGAATATCCACTGGAAGCAAAATTATTCGCACACTGGTCACTTCGAGATGATTTCTTTCATTTCACATCTCATCAACTCCTCTTCAATATCCTGTGTCTGACACCACTGATAGATATTGGGTTATTTTCTAGGATTGATGACCAAGGTGGTGTTCAAAAGGAAAAATAATGATTACAACATTCAGTGCTGATTTCTTTATTTTCAGAATTTTAAGAGACACATCACAAACAAAACACACAATTCCAACCGATTCCGTTGGATTTCTTTCAAAAATACCTCCATCGTTGCCAGGTCCTCCTCTATATACTTGACTCGCTGCCAGATCCCCATATCTGCTTTATCTGTTGCCAGGTTCGGGTGCTAGATTCTTGCAATATATATTTTTTATTTTTACTTTTCTTTACATTTTTACTTTTTCTTTTTCAAAAATGTTTCTTACTTTTATTGCATCATCATTCTCATAACAATTTACACACACACACACACACACACACACATATATATATATATATATATATATATATATATATATATATAAAAATAAATAAAAATATAAAAGAATAAAAATATCACAGGAAAAAAATTAAAGCTAAGCTTTGTTAAAAATATGTTACAAAAAGAAATCGTACTACAATCGTACAAAATATTTTTTAAAGGTTAAAGGAACAATAAAATAAGAAATAAACTCATAAATTATTATTGTACGCCCTAAGATATTAATATAAGAGAAATAGTAAAATATTATAAAACAAAACATTTAAAAGAGAGAAATTTTTTTATATCTATTAATGAAGGCAAAAAAATTATATTCATAAAAAAAGAACAAATTGAGTTATGAAAAATCAATGGTAATTAGGGGAAAAAACCATAAAGAAAATGAAATATAATATTTTAAATTCTACTTATTTCTTAAAATAAATTTAATGCTAGTTAAACAATATTCTACTGTTATCAAACTTTCCCAAACAGAAAAAAAAATGATATATTCCGAAATTGTAATACCATAATTGCAAAATATCAAGATGCAGGAAGAAGACATTAACTAAAATATATATGTAAACAAATAGACATATGCAATATATATCTCATGAAAATATTAAGATAACAGTCCAGAAAATGATGCAGAAGATTAAAATGGTTAACATAAATCTACATGAGACGCCATTCACGGCAAAAAAAAAATTGATACAAAACTTTCATCTTAAATAGATGCTTAACATATACGGAAGTATGTGATAATTCCATCTATTATCTTGTGCACGATAAATTATAAAAATATATTTAAAACTGAAAGGCTAATAGCGAGAAAATATGCACTTTTTTGAAAGAATTATAAGCAAAAAAATTTTCAAATAAAGGAAATATTTCACTAAATTGTTTATTATTATGTCTTAAATTATGCTTGGTAAAATTCCAAGCATAATACGTTACGGACGATTTATTTCTCAAAGTATCAAAGTTAATGTAAACCTCTTGCATTTTAGTTACAAGTTTAAAATTACGTAAGTATGATTATAAATTATATTTATTAATCTTCTTAGCTTAATTGAATTAATCTAAGCGGTAATTAATTAATGAATCTTAATATAAAATAATCTCTGTAATAGCCTATATTACTAAACATTTTATTAAGCTTTATTTAAAAAAAATATCTAAATATTTGATTCATATTTTTTAAAGCATTTGCTAGCAAATAATAATTATAATAATACTTCGGATAAAAAGTATAGCAAATTACCCTAAGATTTCATTTTTTTTAATATTTTGAAGGAATATAGCATCATTGATGTATCTAAACATCTTAAAACTATTATAATTATTAAAAGTATCTTAATAAAAATATAAGTAAAAACCAGCTAAACAATTATTCAGAGGCCTCTCTTGCAGTATAACTTTAAACATATTAGTTATTTTATTATTAAAAATATACATTTTTTTCTCCAAACTTCACTAAGTAATCAAATTTTTCAAATGCAATATCCTTTGTGATATTGGAATACTTATAAATCTCTTTTAGATCTTTTATGACATCATGTATGTCTAAAAAATTAAAAGGATATTCAAAACCACAGCTATAAATAGCATAAATATATTTATTTTTAATATATATTTGTCTATATCAGCACTATTTTTAATAAATAAAAAACTATATTTAAACTGCTGTTTGTAGAAAATGCAACACCATGAAGGAATCATCAGAATCAAATGAAATTCGCAGCAAATGTCAATTATAGGATATTATGCAAATTAATAAAGTTTCAGAGCCATCGCGCGTGCGCGGCGCGCGCAGCGCCCTCTGAATTGATGCTGAAAGCGTATAAATAAAGTGCTGTAGCGGGACGTTGAAAAAAGTCTATGATTATTTGTTAGTGGCAAACGTTTAGTGAGACCTGAGTATGCCTCCACGACGGAAGAATAAGAAATTCAAGCAACTTACGGAGTTTGAACGAGGGAGGATAATCGGCCTTCGAGAAGGAGGATTTTCCTATCGCGCAATAGCAGCTCGTATGCAGCGGAACAGTTCCACAGTGATGCGAGTTTGGAAGCAGTGGACCGACGAGCACCGAACAACTCGAAAAACAGGCACTGGACGACAGAAGGTGACGTCAGAGCGCGATGATCGACACCTGCTCCGCATGGCGGTGAATGATCGCACAGCTTCCTCCAGGCAGCTGGCAGCACGTTGGTCTTCTGCTACAGGTGTACAATTGTCGGCTTCGTCAATTCGTCGTCGTCTGCTGCGCCGTGGATTGCGTGCAAGGGTGCCTTTATACAGGATTCCCCTCACGGCGAATCATCGACGGCTGCGTCGGCAGTGGGCTCTTGAGCACAGAGACAGGCGAGCTGATTGGCACCAAGTTGTCTTTTCAGATGAATCACGCTTCAATTTGTGGACCCATGATGGCCGTGTTCGTGTTAGACGTTATGCCGGTCAACGCTGCCTTCCTGAGTGTATTATTGAACGACATAGTGGTCGAACACCCGGAGTTATGGTCTGGGGTGCGATTTCGTATCATGGACGATCCAATTTGATACGAATTGAGGGTAATCTCAATAGCAACAGGTACGTCCGTGAAGTGCTACAGCCCGAAGTCGTTCCTTTCCTTCAAGGCATCCCTGGAGCTATCTTTCAGCAGGATAATGCACGCCCACATGTTGCGCGGACTGTTCGAGACTTCTGTTCAGCACAACGCATGCAACTTCTTCCTTGGCCTGCTTATTCACCGGATATGTCGCCTATTGAGCACGTGTGGGATATGGTTGGTCGGCGTCTCGCTCGTGATCCGCGTCCTGCAGTTTCCAAAGACGAACTTTGGTTGCGCATACAAGCGATATGGAATTCTCTTCCTCAAGCAGATATTCAACATCTGTTTGACTCCATGCCACGTCGTATAGCAGCACTTATTGCAGCGCATGGTGGCTGCACCAAATACTGATTTCGGACGCTTAATTTGTTTCTTTTGTTTTGAAAATTTCATCATTTATTTGTATCAGTACAAGTCGTTTCTGCATTAAATTTCATTTGATTCTGATGATTCTTTCATGGTGTTGCATTTTCTACAAACAGCAGTATAATAATTTATCAAATTGTCTATAACGTTTTGTAATTTGTTTTCCGGCAAGAGCAATATAAGTATTAAAACTAATATTTACTGCTCTAAATTTAGTAGGAGTACTGTGGAATTTCGGTGTAAAAAATATGAGGAAATATAACCTTTTGTACATTACTACGAAATTTTACAAGATGCAATAATTCTAATATTTTTCTAAATAATGCTATCTACTATAAAGGAGTTATTATTCACAAGATGCTTATTAGTTAATTATTTTTAATCTGTCCAGGAGATTAATAATTTCTTTTTCTTAAATCTTTCAAACAAATATACTCAATCTTAATAATATCTAATTTTTAAGGACTAATTTTTTAATTTCATTATTTACAAAACACAAAATCTTAACACAATAATTAATTGCTAATCTAGTAATAAAACTTTTAATATATAAGATAATTTCTTTCTTTAGATAAAAACTATTTTCAAATGTTGATTTGAAATGTTCTTGAGTGAAAAATTATTTCATTCAAGATATTTCATAATTTGTTATCTTCAACTATGTCTAATCCGTAATAAAAAGTTGATAATCATCATTGACAAACTCTTTAAAAACATTACTTATATACATATGACAGATTTTTTAAACCTAACTTATTATTATTATTAAAAAGATTATGAGCCTTTTACATTATATTAAAAAAAATTGATGTTCAGAATTTTTATAGGAAAAAATTAATTTTTATTAAGAATATTATTAAAATTAAAGGATTTACTCCTACATTTATTGCACAATATACTATTTTTGGACGTTCTACATTATAATCTCTTTAATTGTATTCATAGAACAGATAGTTTATTAAATTCCTAATTAAATGAATGCACATACAATCTGCTTTATTATCATACAATACATAATATTTAACTAAATAAATTTTCTTTTCATGCAAAATAAAAAAAAACTTAATACTTTTTTATGTTAAATTCTTTCTCAAAATTTCAATTCAATTTAAGAAATTTTTCTTATTGTTATCCTTGTTCATAATTTTTTTTCTCTTACCCTTCCTAATCTTCTGTTTTCTTATAAGCATTATTATTTTCTACTACTCATTTTTTGTTACCATTATTATGATAAAAATCTTTATAACTATATTTATTAATGCCTATATATATATATATATATATAAATATATACATATGCATATATATTGTTAAAATACATAGTATTTAATCCATATGGGTAAATTGTTTGATAATATTGAATAAGTTAGCTTTCCCACCATGACCAATTTTTAATATAAGGAATAATTTTGATAATACACATTACCCCAGTGTCAAAAACATATGCATGAAAGTGCCTAGTTTCAATTTTATTATTAGCCTGAAATATTAAAAAAAATTGTGTCAAACTTGTGTTGATTAATTTTAATATTAATTATAAAAAATTCGAAGTGTGTTCAATGTGTTTATAAGGTCATATTTTGAAATTCAGAAGTAAATACAAATTAAGGTTTTACAAAAAATTAATTTATATAGCATTATTACTAACTTTAATTCATTGATATTTTACAATTTTTGCAGCTATGACCTACAATAAATTACTTTTTACTTACATTCCTGTTATCAGAAATGTGAAGAATCTAAATTACTTTTACAATCATTAATACTATTATCTAATTCGTTATATTAATAAGTATAAACTAAAACTTTTCATTTTAAAAATTACGAGCTTTTAAGCCTCATTTCTATATTATAGCAATTCAACATTCTTTTATGTATTTGCAATAGAAACCATTTGATCTTATTCGTAAGTACAATTATTTTTAATATGCAAACAAAACAATAACTCTTTTCCAACTCTCCACATCTCCTCATATTCGTATAAAATGCCAAACTCTTTGCTGTAATTGATTGGACCATCTTGATTAAACAAAGAATCAGCAAAATAAATCATGGACAGAGGGAAACATGTTCCATTGCATCAAACCAAGTCAATGAAGTAAGAAATTTCACTGTATATAAACTTACCAATTCAGATCTTAGAACATTCAGATGAAATTATTTTAAAAGTATTTCATTTTTTACCATTTAATGTGTTATATATAAAGAAATATTTGTGACTGATAAAATTTATTATGTTTGGAATATGAATGATATTTCACAAGTATGAATGTCATTGTTATCCATTTAAGATCAGAATTAGAGATAATTAGCGATATTTGATAGGAAGTAACAGATTAAAGAATTTTTAACGAGAAAACACGTTGAATTCTTTAGGTATAAAGTATAATATTAAGTTGAAATTGTAGGGAATAGATTTAAAGTAATATATATATATATATATATATATATATATATATATATAAGTATATATCCCTTATCCAAATGAACTTTGGAATTTTAATGTTCGTAAAGCATAAACCATAATAATCACAGTTCAATCATAACATTTACTCTTATGATTGATAATTAGATACTATAGAAATATAGTATTTTTTTCTTTCGATCAGCAACCCCCACATTTATTTTTTCTTTTCCTTTTGTATATCTCGAAGTAAAGATTATTTCTAATACAAGAGGCATTGACGATACTATAAGCTTTCGACTAGCCATTTGGGTTTTCCAATTCTTTTCAATTTCGCTTGATATAGGAACTCACTGTTTCTTATTTTCTTTCTACTTCTCTTGCTAAAGATTTCTTCTTTACCGTATGATAATCGATGAGAAGGAGATGATACGGAAACTTAGATCTGAGCCTCTGGTCAATGTAGGAACCCTTATTTCTATCTTCTCAGTCTCTACTAATAGATTAAGTGTTTTTTATTATTTTTTTTTATCAAATACAATCCTCTCTTTTCAATTAAGGTAAAAGCGATGTCTTCGACAAGAAAAATGAGTTGATATAATACCAAAGTTTAATAATTCTCACTTTTTTAAAATTAAAACAAATTGAAATACAATTTATTATTGAAATATTTGTATAAAACTATGTATCTGTTTACATAAGGAATCCACGTTTATGTGCATAAATAATTATGTGTCAGCAATTAATAATCAAGTTCCGTATTTATTTGCTTAAATCAATGTTTAAGGTACGTAAAAAAATCTACTGCTTTAATAAATTTGAAAATTTGCAGAGTTCTTATTAGCTTAACATTTATAACGAAACTATAATTTCAAGTTTTAAATTTATTAACACTTAAAATTATAAAAATTGAATAACAAAATTTTCCTTAATTTTTATACACATATTATGCTACATTTAAAATTTGTGAAAGTTTATTCGAAAACAATCATGTTCAATGCATAGAGAATATGCTTATTTCACAATGTGGAAACTATCTACACTGTTAATGAAATATATTTTGAGTAAGTGTACCGGAATACTAAAATGACTGCATTTTGATAATAATGAAAACAAAGGAAAGCGTGGGGCATTTGTTTAAAATTCATTTTTAAAGTGATATGTTTAGCAAGTGCTTATAAAAAATATTTCTATTGAATTTTCGTAGCCCCTTCCAATTTTTTACCGCAAAAATAAAAAGAATTACAAAATTTGAAGCATTTTAAGATCAATGTTGCCTGAAAAGCATATTTATTAATTCTAATTACGTTGTTAGACAAAATTAAGCCAACAAATACCTTCTTTACACACAATGACAAATTGTGTCCACCTTCACTTCAAGAAATTATAAATATAATGCTATACGTAATGCAACTAGTTTTTATAAGTTTCTTTTGTTTAAATTCAAAGCGAAAACATGGTGTGTTTCTTGCCATTCAAGGTTTAATGTTTCTTGAAAATTCCCTAAATGAAATGATTTAAATGTAAATGAACTCTCTTAAATCTTTGAACTTTTGATTCCTAAAGTAGTCTATACCGCCTGCTACGAAAGAAGACGAGGAACAAATGTATACGAGTTGCAAAAACTAAGTGCATTTTTAAAGAATTAATCTGAAATCAAGCTGCTGCTAGACACTGCTAATAACAGCAAAAAAATATCAAATGAAAGTTCATTTAATATAAAACACAGTTATTCAAAACAAAGTTATAATTCGTAGAATAGATTAGTAGATTGGTGAAAAGAGAATTTGGCCATATTTAAGAAACGCATGAAAAGACGCTAATTTTCATACTTTCATTATTGTTCATTCAGAATGATATCGTTCTCAAGATTTTTCTCAGTAGCGGTTCATATTGTTCCTGATATTTCGAACAGAATCAAAGCATTATCGTTCTTTTTGATTTTTTATGCTTTTATTCCTTTAAACAAAGATAAATCTAACTTAATTTTGAGAATATTAGATTGTAACTTAATTGGCATTACCCACGCTTCAATCATAATTGCTCGAAAAATTAATGAATAAATATGTCTTTTTATACTTAATTTACTCGAAGGAGAATTTAGATGAAACTCATATTTTTACGATAAAACTTC
>BMAW01064743.1:216-27619 GCA_019974015.1 Nephila pilipes | reverse complement strand
GATACTATAAGCTTTCGACTAGCCATTTGGGTTTTCCAATTCTTTTCAATTTCGCTTGATATAGGAACTCACTGTTTCTTATTTTCTTTCTACTTCTCTTGCTAAAGATTTCTTCTTTACCGTATGATAATCGATGAGAAGGAGATGATACGGAAACTTAGATCTGAGCCTCTGGTCAATGTAGGAACCCTTATTTCTATCTTCTCAGTCTCTACTAATAGATTAAGTGTTTTTTATTATTATTTTTTATCAAATACAATCCTCTCTTTTCAATTAAGGTAAAAGCGATGTCTTCGACAAGAAAAATGAGTTGATATAATACCAAAGTTTAATAATTCTCACTTTCTTAAAATTAAAACAAATTGAAATACAATTTATTATTGAAATATTTGTATAAAACTATGTATCTGTTTACATAAGGAATCCACGTTTATGTGCATAAATAATTATGTGTCAGCAATTAATAATCAAGTTCCGTATTTATTTGCTTAAATCAATGTTTAAGGTACGTAAAAAAATCTACTGCTTTAATAAATTTGAAAATTTGCAGAGTTCTTATTAGCTTAACATTTATAACGAAACTATAATTTCAAGTTTTAAATTTATTAACACTTAAAATTATAAAAATTTAATAACAAAATTTTCCTTATTTTTTATACACATATTATGCTACATTTAAAATTTGTGAAAGTTTATTCGAAAACAATCATGTTCAATGCATAGAGAATATGCTTATTTCACAATGTGGAAACTATCTACACTGTTAATGAAGTATATTTTGAGTAAGTGTACCGGAATACTAAAATGACTGCATTTTGATAATAATGAAAACAAAGGAAAGCGTGGGGCATTTGTTTAAAATTCATTTTTAAAGTGATATGTTTAGCAAGTGCTTATAAAAAATATTTCTATTGAATTTTCGTAGCCCCTTCCAATTTTTTACCGCAAAAATAAAAAGAATTACAAAATTTGAAGCATTTTAAGATCAATGTTGCCTGAAAAGCATATTTATTAATTCTAATTACGTTGTTAGACAAAATTAAGCCAACAAATACCTTCTTTACACACAATGACAAATTGTGTCCACCTTCACTTCAAGAAATTATAAATATAATGATATACGTAATGCAACCAGTTTTTATAAGTTTCTTTTGTTTAAATTCAAAGCGAAAACATGGTGTGTTTCTTGCCATTCAAGGTTTAATGTTTCTTGAAAATTCACTAAATGAAATGATTTAAATGTAAATGAACTCTCTTAAATCTTTGAACTTTTGATTCCTAAAGTAGTCTATACCGCCTGCTACGAAAGAAGACGAGGAACAAATGTATACGAGTTGCAAAAATTAAGTGCATTTTTAAAGAATTAATCTGAAATCAAGCTGCTGCTAGACACTGCTAATAACAGCAAAAAAATATCAAATGTAAGTTCATCTAATATAAAACACAGTTATTCAAAACAAAGTTAAAATTCGTAGAATAGATTAGTAGATTGGTGAAAAGAGTATTTGGCCATATTTAAGAAACGCATGAAAAGACGCTAATTTTCATACTTTCATTATTGTTCATTCAGAATGATATCGTTCTCAAGATTTTTCTCAGTAGCGGTTCATATTGTTCCTGATATTTCGAACAGAATCAAAGCATTATCGTTCTTTTTGATTTTTTATGCTTTTATTCCTTTAAACAAAGATAAATCTAACTTAATTTTGAGAATATTAGATTGTAACTTAATTGGCATTACCCACGCTTCAATCATAATTGCTCGAAAAATTAATGAATAAATATGTCTTTTTATACTTAATTTACTCGAAGGAGAATTTAGATGAAACTCATATTTTTACGATAAAACTTCTATTGTGTCTAAGATATTCTTTAAAAACCTCAGAGAATTTGTGTATTCATTTTGTTCAGTAAAAGTCTTAACAGAAATGTGCACTTTATTTTTCATTTTTTATCACTTTGAGTTTTACTTAACTGCATTCTTCTCTAAAAATATTGAACGGATTACCTTTTCCCCCTTTTGTTCCAATCCATTTTTTATGCGTTTTTTTTTTTTTTTTTTTCTCTTTTCTATCATTAATGATAGAGTTTAGAATTTTTTTTATGGAAAAAATGAATTGGATATCTGTTTTACATTTTTTAAAGATTAAAAGACGTATTACAGTGAATAGTTTTGCCATCTCGTTTAATTGCTTTACCGAATTTTTCTGGATTCTTTGAAAAATAATTCATCACTTCAATAGAAACTGCCTTTCAAGGACACCGTATAGTTTTGGAAAGAAAAAAAAACAAATATGAAAAAAAAGTCAGTAGAAGATAATGAGTTTCTATTTAAGATGTCGAAAAATCTGTTCTTGTTTTTAAGAGTATATATTCATATTTTTATTACTTTATCGAAAATATTTTTATGTCTGCCCATAAAATGAGGATTTCATTAGCAAACTGATATCCAAAGGTTGTCAGGTAAAGAACACAATAAACTGATTTTTTCTTAATTTGCTCTGATGTTTCCGGATAGAGTTAGATAAGGCGATAGATAAAAACTAACATTGAACTAATAAACAAATAATTTTGCATTTCTTATAAAATGCCCATAAGAAAATGAAAAATTTAAAGAGAAAAGTTTTTATTGGGCAGTTTTTATTTTTATCTCTTTAATTTTAAGTAATTTTCACCAAAACAAGTAGAAACGTTTGTTCCATAAATCATCTGGATTGCTGGGGAAACAATATGAATTTATTGGAAACTTTAACGTGAAAGATCATTTCCAATTTTTTTAAAAATGTTATAAAAATTGGTAACTTCGAAAACATTATTTATACTTTTTCCCATCCTGTTAACGAACTGAATAGAAAACAATTAACAAATACATAAGATTTTGGTAATATAATTACATATATAAAGGTTGCCCGAATGAAAGTGGGACTGTATATCCTGCACCTCTCTTGAAAAGGTAGAGTATTGTGCGTACGCCAAGAAAGGGCTCTGAATTGTAGGAAAACAAGTTTATCAACGGAATGTATCAGTTGTCCCTGTGACTGCGAGAACAGCCAAAGTGCAGTTGTGTAATTTTTAGCTATTGAAAATATGAGTCCAGTTAAGATTTATCGTCGTCTTCAAAATGTATATGGGAAGGAGTGTCTCTTCGATACTTCAGTCCCTCAAGGACTTGCCTTCTTCAAGCAAGTACGGACATCATGCCCCCCGCGACACATTCTAACGTTTTATATCCTTCCCATGATGTTTACTGTCTTTGAGAAACACTAGTGACGCATCCCCACGATACCTAAGCGATCCTTTTCTATTTTGTACCCTTTTTTATGAAACAAATTTTATTTATTTTCTACATTTTCTAACATCTAGACCACAGTTATATCTTTTTTAGCCCGGCATAGCCTCATCTGGCTCTTGTGCCATTAAACTCCCCCGTCACTCACACTCCGGCACTTCCGATGGAACAGTGAATTTCACAAAGGACGAACTGGAATAGACGACTGGCTTGACCAAGACATGTACAATCGATTATCACACAAAAAACAATTACTGCAATGAATAATATGGTGAGGCATAATCGGCGAACCACTAAGTGGGAGAAAGAGTTAGCACTTTCTATGAGCAAAAGAAATGTTCTCCCACTTTCTAAGAAAGTTAATACAACTAGATACTGAAGTCACCTACACAAAGTGCAAACAGCAATCAAGAATTTTTGGAGTTATATGTTGTCCAAAATGATTATTCCAAGATGATGCAGGTCGACACCCACCCTTATGAGGCTACTGCGCGCAAAGATTTGTTTCAATGATTTCGTTGGAAAACTGTAGAACATCCATCGTAGAAACCTCATATCTCTCCTTTTGACTTTTATGGCTGTGGTATAAAAAAGGCCCGAAAAAAAAACGATCATTAGAAAAAGACAATGTAGTCCGGAGAAGAATAGACCCTCAGACAATCTTGGATGCTATTCTTCATTTCGTGAATCGGTGAAATTCTCAAATAAATTTACAAAGCAACTGTGTGTAGACATTATGTTCCTTATGTACAACTATTTATTTTGTATAACGAAACCTTTACTATGAGGCATTTCAGCTATTTCTTGTCGGTACTCTCTGATAACGAAAAAGCTAATGAAATACTTTGGAGTTCTTCTTGACCCTAAATGTTTATCCAAAAGACATTTAGTTTACTTATAAGAGAAATGGGACAAATTACAATGCAGATTAAGTCGAACTGCACGCAACACTTACGGTATCAATTTTATTGTTCATTCTCTTCTCTATAAGAAAGGAATTGAACTCTTCATAATGTTTGGGTCTAGAATTTGGGTTATGGTGATAAAGAGGAAGATATATTGTAAATATCTGCGACGCATTCAATGACGGATATGGTCATATGCGGATATCGAATTGTAAGTTAGAGTCTGATTATGCAATTTCTGGTTTCCTTCTGTTAGATATTGCCATTCTTCATAATATTTCTTTTAAGAGAAGCTCTCTGCTCCTTTCATCTCTGATTATGATTGTGTTATGTCTCCAGCTATATTTTCTATCCCTCAGAGAGAAGCACTATCAATGTTATCCGATTTATCAACAAACTCACATACCATTTTCCTGTTATTTATTGTACTGATGTCAGAAAAATTGAAAAGAGTTGGTGTCGCATTTGTGGTCTTCAGAAATGGTAATGAATCCGAGTACTTTCAATCTAGAATTTAAGAGGAATGCGCAGTTTTTATAGCAGAACTCTTATGTCTAAACTTCGAAATCAAAGGGATCACTGAACAAAACAGTGTCATCTCAGATTATCTCATTTGTACCGACTCCCTTTTATCCTTGGAGACCATAAAATGGATTTCTTCCTATAATATAATCTTCGAGATCCAAATATAACTCAAAATTCTAAAAGATAAAAACATCGAGATACAATTAGTGGTAAAAAAGTACAACATACTGTGGTAACAACAAAATCAGTGGTTAAAAAAGTTTGAATTTAAAATTATAAATTCTTAACATTACCAACAATGTCATAATTTTAATAATCTCTGAATGCATCAAATTATTACTTTATTATGTGACGCTTTATTTAATATTAGGTATAATATAACAAGAAAATTGTGAACTTAATTTCTAAGACTCTCATAGATATGCTATTCTTTTTTTTCTTCTTACCGACGTCTTAGCATCTCAGCTTTGTTTCCATGAAAAAGTTTTATTGTATTCACCAAAATTTTAGTATGTCTTGCTGATAATATTCAGAGTTTTCAACCGAATTGTACCAGACTTAAGGAATATGTGAAAATATGCTAACGATGCATAATATTAAATTTCGTATTTTATATTTTAAATATTCATAAAATTGTAAGTATTAATGGAAAGTAATTTTTAACTGTGTATGCGCGATACATAAAATTTTTTTCGTGAATTCAATTAAAAATCTTCAGGGCAGCTTATTTAAAATTCCTAGTTTAGGTTGAGATTACGAAAAATGTCCGTACATTAGTTATTCTCTAACAGAAAATAAATTATAAGAGATTGTACACAAATGGATATTTTCTTAAAATTGAATCTTCGAATAATTACTAACCAAAAGATCTGGAGAAATTTTCAGTTGACATTTACGCATATAAACAAATATAAAGATGCATACACGCTTTTAATTACTAATTATTCGGAGAATCAAGTTTAAGTATAAAATTTAAGGAGAAACACTCATTTATCTTCTCTTTGAAGAAAACAGACGTTCAGCTGCTTACAAAATTCAGATACATTTCGGTATCTTAACAATGAAAACTAAGTATTATATGTAAGCTGCCCTGTATTCCTAGCTTCGAAATTAACAAAAAACTAATTTTTGGCAATGTACTGTTTTTCAAGATCCAATAACCTTGGATTATTCTTTCTTTGTATCAGTGTTAAATAATGATGAATATAAAACACAAACAAATAATAATAAAAAAAAAAACCAAATTACAAAAATGTGGCTAAAATGCGACGAGATTAAAACTCAAACGAATGAGAAGGTGGGTAGGACAATGATTGAGCAATTATAGTTTCTTCCTTCCAGAGAAGAGGGGAAGGAGGTTGGGTGCTGCTGCGGCGTATCTGTACCTACCAGAGAGCTGCGAAAGGGTTTTTTGGGAGCTGATGGTAGGGTTACTATGGTGACCAATTGCGTTGAGAAAGGAGGCAGAGAGATCACTGATGCGTGCTGAGATGGGAGGAACTTTGAGTTCTTTATGAAGTAGTATCAGTTTAATGAAGAAATAATCATTTGTAATGTAACGTAGAAATTTATTCTGCTCAATTTGAAGAAGAGAGAGATTGCATTTGGCAGAAACACTCCAAATTTGACATGTATATGTTATGATCGGAAGGAGATAGAGCTTGTAAATAAACAATTTATTTTTAATGAAATTTTGGATTTTTTACCCAGCAATCTCTTGATTTTATGAAATTAATTTCGAAATTTTTCCTTCATCGACAGAATATAGGGACGGAAGGTTAATGTGGAAGGTTAATGTATTGTCCAAAATGACCCGATGTATTTTGCTTGGTTGACCCGTTCCATGCATTTGTTAAAAATTCCGAGGCTCTCGTGTTTGTTTTTAAAATTCCCACGTCTGAAAACAATGACTTGAGATTTTTCTGGATTTATTTCGATTCGCCATTTAATGAACCAGAATTGTAAAATAAGGAGATAGATTTGAAGTTGTTCTTGAACAATGTTAGGATGAGTGGCTTGGCAGAAAATTGCAGTGTCATCAGCAAAAATACAAATTTCTATGTTTGGATATTTTGGACTGTACTGCTGGAAAATTGCGAATAAATTTGGAGAAAGGGCGTTTCCTTGGAGATTGTCCGCTTGCATAGTGCCAGTTCTTGAAAGTTTACGATTTAATTTGACTTGGAATGTTCAATTATGGAGATACTCTTGAATGAGGTTGATCAAGTAAACTGGGAAATTGAATTGAATTATTTTATGTATTAATCCTTCGTACCACACTCTGTCGAATGCTTTTTGGACATCGAGAAACACTCCTCCCGTGACCTTTTTCATTAAAACCTTGAGTGATTAAATTTGAAACTCTTAAAAGTTGATGGTTGGAGGATGTATGCGCTTGAAAGCCATATTGTTCAGATGGAATAATGTTATTTTCTCTTAAGTGGTCATTGATTCTGTTGTTAAAAATTTTCTCAAACACTTTAGCTATTGTGCTTAGGAGACTAATGGGTCGATAGTTAAGTGGGAATTTCGGATCTTTGCCTGGTTTTGGAAGCATAATTATAATTGCATGCTTCCAAGATTGCGGAAAGTAATTAAAAAGTAAATATTTGTTCAAAATGTTCGAAAGATGTGTAATGGCTCTCAAGGGAAGGAGTTTTAATGCAATATTTTTGATTCGATCATGACCTGGAACTTTTCTAGCATTAACCCTTTCGCAACCGGAGGTAGAAAAATAAGTGCTTCCCTGGGCTCGTGGTTTCTTGCCGCAGAGTGTCACGCTGTGCCCAGACACTTTAGATATTAAGCCTAATTCAAGAAACAAATTCCTCTAAAATGTTCTATTCACTAGAATATTTTGGTTTTTACATATATTATTTAAAATTCAATTAACTTAATATATACGAAAGAAAGAGGGATTTAATCGAGAACTACATATTTTATACATAAAATTACATCAAATTATTACAAAGAAAATCATATCTTTTAAGAAAATACAAAATATACTTACATTTGTTACATAAATTTCATAATATAATGATGTACCATTACATGGAATATCAAGATATAAAAATGAGTCTTATTTTGCTGAATGGTATTTTTATAACAAAAATTCTTCAATGCACACTCCAACATTACATGTCTTACACACATGTTTTGTAAGCCTTTGATGTTTCACTCAAGGCTTTGAACAAAGGGCACATCTTCGTCCTTTTTTTTCATTTAAGGACTATGTACAAATTTGGATTACTTTCGCTAACATCACTGTCAGATTCATTCATTAATTCGCGAATCTGAGTATCAGATAAATACTTTCTTTTCGTCATGACTGTCTCTATAAATAAAAACCGACCGAATGAAGCGAACAGCGGTGAGCATCTTCTACCTAAACCCCGAACCCACATGAACATCCATAAATTTTCATTCGAACTTCTCAGAAGCAAGCAAGAAAGAAAAAAGTAAACTGAAAGCAAGTGCACCCTTTAAATCATGTCATTACATTTAAAGAGCCGTTTTGCAACACGTGCTTTTAACAATTACCCCCTTCCTGGTAGCCAGAAGTGAAATCCAAGGCCATATAACCAAGGTCAACACTCCAAATAACTTATCTATGAATTCGCGATATTGTAACGCCATATAGTAACATTAAAAAAATCAAATAAAACGTTCTCACTTAGCGTATCTCTATTGATACATTGGACTGCAGCATGCATTCTCGGAGCGTATCTAATGTGATATGCTGGGAGTGAGCGGGTTAAACTTTTCAATAATTTCTATAATTTCTATGAGGGAGGTGAATTTTGGGGATGATGGACAATTTTGGTTGTTATTAAATATCCTAACTTTTCTTTCAACATGTTCAATAAAAATCATTATCGTAAAATTCAGCATTCTCAGTGAGGGATTCCTAAAGGAGCCAACGAAGAGGCTGCTTTGGCCTAGGTACCGAACACGAGACCTCTCAGTCCAAGAAGAGAAGCAAAATTCGCGGGGGGAGGGGTAGAATTTGAAATTTTGACCAATTGAAAAAGTGACTGATCTTAGTTAAGTATTTGCCGTTTCAAGACGATGTTCCCAGGCTTGATTTTTTGTGAAGAAAATATCCCTTTTGATTTCCCGCTGGAGTTTATTAATTCAGTTTTCATTACGGGATATCTATATGATTGCCAAAGTTTCCTGAGGCAGTTTTTCTCTTTAAATTTTTGCTTGGTTGATTGGGGAATATTAATATGTGGATGATCTATAACCTTAGCTATACTAGATTGGTTTATAGAATTTTGAATTTTGAAGGTAAATTTTGTAACCGCCTCTTCAAATTCATTAACGTTGTTAATCAGTGCGGTTCCAGAAATTTCCACAAGAGATTTTTGGAGAAGTTAATCCAATTAGTGAACAGAATTTGATTATGGGTATGTGGGGTAAGATTATCCAAGCCCACCAAAAAGCAGATCAATTGCGGTCATTTGAGAGTTCCGCACTGATAGTAACTGTAATATTTTGTAGGCCTTTTGAAATACCAAAATCAAATCTAATGAATTTAAAAAAGTTTGATTTCCTTTCAACTGTTATTTTTACCAATACTTAAGAAGAAATATTCCAGGTTATGCAATACAGAAACTTTATTTTTTTCATTTGTAATAGTTGAAAAGTTTAAAACTTTTCTAATTTTAAAGCATTAATTTTTTTGACATCTCATGATGAAGTAATCTTTATTTTAAAAACTAGAAATAGGAATAAAAAAAAGATAAATGAAACAATAGAATATATTAATTATTTTTATATATTCTTAGAAATTAAGCAGATATTTTATAGATGTATATTAATAGAGATTTAAACATATTTTATAGAAACTTAATTCCTTTAATAATTTTAATGTGAAGAAAAAAAAGTTAACCATACAAAGAAGACACAGACTCAGTAAATTGTCCAACTATATAAAATAGCAAAATCTCCAACCTCACCACAATTTGTGAGGATTCAAAATAATAATCAAAAGTGAGTATATAATCAATTTTATTCTTCAAAATGGCTTTTTGATTCATTTAAATAATTGGTTCTTTTACGAAAACTCTATATCAAATAATATATTTGATTCAAGCGTAATAAATAAAAAAGAAATAAAATCTCAAGACACTTACTGATGCCCGGTACAACTAGGGAAAGGGATTACAGAAATTTGTATCCCCCCATCCTTTTGAACGAATACCTCACCCCTAAAGGCAAGAGTGGGTTTCCCAAATGAGCCATAACATTTCCTGTCAAATTTCCTTTTGTGTCCACAACCCACCCCAATTACCTACCAAAACCTTACACCTCTAAAGAGGTGAAAGCAATTCGGAAAAAATGCGTCTCAAACGAACTTGAAGTAATCCTGTGAAAGTGAAAATATACGTCTTTACCGCGACGAGTTATTTTCATGCATTCAGTCTTTTTTCGGAGATTTCACAGCCAGAAGGAATTTTACGTCTGGAACGCTTTTGAAGTATCTCGAATAGAACGGGATTTTACGTGCATAACGCTTAGAGGATTTAGAAAAAAATAAATTAATCGGCATATCATTTAAGGCATTTTGTTGACAT
This sequence comes from Nephila pilipes, assembly GCA_019974015.1. Lineage (NCBI taxonomy): Eukaryota > Metazoa > Arthropoda > Arachnida > Araneae > Nephilidae > Nephila > Nephila pilipes. The sequence goes on along the minus strand of BMAW01064743.1, from coordinate 17,321 downwards.
GATCGTATGTAATTTAAGATCATTTAAAGTTTTAAAATGTGAAAGAAACGATATATATATATATATATATATATATATATATATACAGAGAGAGAGAGAGAGAGAACTCGTATTCTCTCGAAGGTCTAAATAAGAATAGCAACGCAACTCTTCAGACAAGGCAATTCGCATGCTAAGCCATCATATCAAACAAATTATTTCTATCGATCACGAGTTTATTTAAATTAACTTTAAGTATACATGTATAATTTGTAAAAATAATCATTTGATTTGTCGCCGTTAAAGATTTAAAGAAAGAAATATCTCGGAGAGATTTCAGCTAGAGTAAAAGCACCAGTTGAGTTTGAACCCTTTTCATATATCTCAATGCCATTCTAAATATCTTTGTTCGATAAATGGTAAGTTGACTCATCGTTTCCTGATGTGTAAAGATTCCGTTGAAAGTGCAATAAGGTCACCGGATATGAATAACAGGCCAGGAGACATGACTGAAAGAAAAGTTCCGTTTGCTTCTCCTCTTTCAACATATTTAGAGTGGCAGGAGGAAACAAATTTGTATTAATAAATACAGCGATAATATATTTATAAGTCTCTCAAAATAATAAAAAAAAAATAAAAATAAAAATTGCAGGCTATTTTGGATAGCGCTGCACAATCAAGTTTTACAACTACAGAGGCGGCAAATATCTTAGGATTAAAAAAAGGAAAGAATTATTATTCATATCAATGGGTTAAATGATTGTTCACTGAACATTAAATCGTAAATTTCCTTTCAACTGTCTAATAGCAATAACGATTTTAACTGCAATATTGAACAACTTACTGTGCCTAAATTTACAGAATTTATACTACCTAAAATTTAAATGTTTCGCCGTTGAGAATTCCAGGGGGAATACGTCTTGCAGACTTATAATTCTACTAACCAATAAGATCGATCTCTCTCCTTTTAGGAGTGGAGTTATTTATCCGATTGTTAAAGACAGACTGATTACACTTAGAAGATACTAAACTAATATTACAAGAGAGTTGTTTTGGCTTTAGGAAGCATACATATTCAAAGTTCAAATCTAATATTTCCTCAAATAATTGCCTTTTAACCAAGAATTTAAATTCTTTTGAAAAAACTCTTTCAGCATTTTGGGAAATTGAAAATATCGAGGAGCATTCAGTACCAATTAGTGATGAATTAAAATGTTGTAATGAACATTTCTCGCAAAACTTCATGTTCGTAAGCTGGGGTAGCGAACATCACGGAGCAAACCAGTTCATTTCATCAGGGGTGAAGTCACCCAATGAGACTCTGAGACTGAGATGCGCACGCACGGACTAGAGAGCTAGAGTGTTCGATAAGGAAGGAGGGTGAGAAACGATGATCTAATGCTCAGCATGGCGTATGTTTATTAAATTAAATACTTATCTTTAGCTTGACTGTCTTCGTGTCCAATACGTTACAGTCTTAAATGGAGGCACTGACACGATGGAAAATAATTACTCTCTAAGTAATTAGTTTGGTTAGATTATTATGGATAGAATAAGATTGAAACTGCTTAAGAGTTAAGCCGACTGTTGGCTGAAGTGCGCCATCTTGCCAAAAACTCTGCGTTGTATATGCTACCCATGCATATGAGGCAAAGGAATAGTACTTGCATTATGTACTAATAAATCGTCCTGGTTTTATAAAGATAATCGCCAATCTGGCGTAAAGAGAAAAAAAAATTGTGAGGATCATCCAGAGAAATGTTCTTGAGTACCGTCCTGGTTGTGTTGAAAAAGAATAGTGCTATCCTGCCCCACAAGAAATAATAACACATCACATGCCGTATGGTTCTAAAGAAATGACGTCCTGCATAAGTTATAAGAAAAGAATCCTTTGATGTGAAGTGCTGTAGATATTTGTTTGAGCTGACAAGTCCTTCAAATATATTTCAGGGACTATTTCCTTCTCTGTCTGTCCAATTATTTACACCAAATGTAAATTTTTGTTTTTTTAAAATATCATATTTTGTTGATTTTTTTTTTGTGTTATTTTAAGTGCATATCCTATGCATTGTTTTAGAGTATAATTTAATTTTGTTCTACTATAGTATATCATAAACTGTGAATTTTCCACCTGAATGTGTTTTTTTTAAACGTGTGTGAATATTTTTATTAATTTAGTATTGTATAATTATTTTTAATTGTATATCTTATGCATTAAAATTTAACGAATTTTGATAATATGTATCACGTCCTGTTATAGTGGGAGCTTCGTTTGAGTATATTGTTTGTTATTTGGTTACATAATCACACAATATTCTGTATTTCATATATTACACCCCCACCCCTGTATGGGCTAAGAATCACTAGCTATTGTGGAAAGATTTAGATATATAAGCGATAAATCACATTTAACGAGAGATAATTTTTTATGTCTGACCTTCAACTGTTTGGTTGAGCAGCAGAATATTTTGTTTTTGAATCTTATTCATGTAATTTCAATTTTTGTTCTGTTGATGAAAACTTGCTGGTTTTTATGGCGGAAATATTTTCCAGTAATTAATCACAGTATTTTTATTTCTATATTGGTGTTTTGTTATTGATAACTAAGAATATACAAACAATAGCTAAGAATTATATTCAGTGATTACCAAATTTGGATTCTAAACTTCTTTCCTTTATTTTCCAAAGAAAAATTGTAAGTTAAATAAAATAAAATCAATTTACTCAAATATTTGGGGTTTTACTCAAATATTTGAATGTAAAACCTATTTTACCTGAACATGGCATAGTTAGCAAAATATCGAAAAGTAGAGTATGTAGCAGAAAAATTAAGCGAAAGAGTAACTGACGATTTAAAAGTTATATACCTCAAAATTCTCATTACAACTAGCACAAATTACGTGGAGGAATTCGTTTGAAAGATGCTGAACACAAGAACTGAAGAAAGAATAGAAACTAGCACAGTGAAAGAAATAGAAATAAGAAGAATAGAAACGCGTGTCAGCGGAAACTACGATACTATTAAAAGACACAATTCAAACACTTTTGAAATAAGCAAACTTTTGCCTAAATTTAGTGCAAGGAAGATGACATAAGTCTCTTTTTGGTTTCGTTTGAAAGACAGGCAAGAATGAATAGGATTAATATAAAAGCTGGGTTCCTCAATTAATCAGTGTCCTACCACCTGATATCGTAAATATCATCTTATATAGCTGTATTTAAATATTACTAACTCTGAACAACTAAAAGATTTAATGATAACAGATCAATTGAAGAAAAAGGATCCAATTGAATTTAAGGAAACCCAATTCAGATGAATGGAGTGGTATCGCATCTCCAGTTGAACTCTCTCATAAAATAGAAGAATTTGAAGATAATAGGAAAATATTTCAGAAAAAAGTCCCATTATCATATTACAGAGACTCAACGAAAAAGATGTGTAACAATCCAATTGTATGCCTGAAAAAAATATGCCCTGGAATAATCCGGGAAGCACCAGGGAACTTAAAATTCGTTACTATCAATAAGACTTCAAAAAAAGATGCCTCCCCTAGTGTTTTGAATGTGGATCTCATGATCACTATCGACCAGTGTCCTAAAAATGAAAAAAAAAAATGAATTCCTGTAATTATGAAGTATTTTCAAAATTAAATTTTGATGCTATAGGACCTCTTCTAATTACACCTACAGGGAATAAATATCTTTTAACTGTCCTATAAATGACTTCAAAGTACCGTGATGCAGTGCTTACGCCTAATACAGCATCAACCACAAATGTGGAAGCTTTATTACAAATACTTAGTAGAATGAACTTTCCTAAGGAGATTCAAACAGACCATGGAATCTCATTCACTAGTATTTTAATTGCATAATTCTTTGAAAAATTTGGAATAATAGTTGTACGAAGTTCGGTTTATCATCCTCAAAGTAAGCTAGTGGAAAGTTTCCACAGAACTCTGAAAATAATCTTATGAGTGATAAGTATTGAATTCACTCCGGGGTGGGAAAACCAGCTGCACTTTTTGCTTTGAGAGCTATTAGTCATGAGAGCACAGGTTTCAATCCCCCTGAATTGGTGCATGGAAAATAATTTAAGAACACCTATAACCCTTTCATATGAGAACTGGATGGAGACCACAGAAGAGGATGACTCGGTTGTAGAATATGTTTCCCAACCTTTAAACCGACTTAAAAGTTGTCAAGATTTGGCCATTGAAAAAATGGAAGAAACGAAGATTAGAAGAAAGGGATGGTATGATAGAAATTTTTTTCAAACGGGAATTTTCTGAAGGAAATTTAATGCTAATGTTCCGGACTAGTAGACCGAATAAACTATGTATTCAGTGGAAAGGACCTGGAAGAATAGAGAAAAAAAATTTGGAGCCGAATTATGTTATAAGCGCTGACAACAATACAGAATGAAATCAAGTTTTTTTTTATATAAATATGTTGAAGCCATATTACAAAAGAGCCGAATCTTTCAATGTGGTTAACTGTAGAGGAAGGGAAGAACCGAACGAATTAGAAGAAAGTTTTCCTTGCATTGATTCCAACCCAAATATTTTTGACTTTGACGAAATCACGAAGTAGAATCAATTAAAACACAGATTGAATAATCAACAAACAGCTGAGCTGAAAAAAATTCTGTGTCGTTACTCTAAGTTATTTTCTAATGAACCAGGAAAGACCCACTTGGTAGAACACAATATTGAACTTATAAATGATGTACCAATTAGTTTATGCTTTTAGTATTTAATTTTTGCAGTTACTGCTAACTAAAATAAAACCTATTAGTATATTATTTTGGGTATTTAAGCAAGAGTATAATATCTTAGGCATTACATATTAAAATATTTGAAGCGAAAATTATAATTATTTATTTCTATAAAAACATTAAATGCGCTTGTCTAAAATTCAAAGTACCCTATATGATATAAAATGATTTCAAATTATTTTTTTTACCAAGATTTACTTTGACTAATTTATTTTGAATATGTAAATATATATAAAAATACTCTTACTATTTGAGAAATTAAAAGAAAAGATATATTATTTTCCCTATCTGCAATATAATTAGAAAATAATTTCCCATTTAGTATTTGTTTAATTAAAAACGTGATTTTTCATTTAAGTAATCTATTAATTTGATTTTTCCTGAAATGAGTAAAGTAATATTTTGCAGTAATTGTATAGAGTTAAATTCATTAGAATATCTTAAATGTTTTGTTCAAGAAATCTAAAAAACAAGGAGATATGAGAAAAAGTTAAAAAAAAGTTTTTTAAAAATCAACAACAGGCTAGACTAGTTTACTCAAAAGATCAGAAATTCTTATCCCTACTTACGATATATAGAGAGAGGTAGGTAAGGGAATGAGAATTCGAGACAAAGACGGGAAATGTAAATAAATTCAGTTGTTATTTGTCAAAGACCTGATCTTTGCTAAGTGTAGTAAGAAAAAATATCATAGGATCACAAAGCAAAATATTTGGACCTAGAAAATTTAATTTATATATATGAATGTTGAGAAATATTAATCACAATCTGTTTAGTATCTTTAATTAAACACACAAGATTATTCCAAATGATTCATCCGATTTCTAAATTCCATTTTTTCATGAATAAAAGGCACAGATTGATTTGTAATTCATGAATGCAAAGGGAAAATACAGAGGGATTTTTACATGTGTTACATAATACTTCCTTTAGTTACAATTAGATATGTAAATTTTTCGTATCACGTTGTAAAGTGCAGTGGTAATTGATTGTACAGCAATAGAAATTTGTAATTTAAGTTCACATAAATTTGCGGATAATGGTTGCGCAAAGTGCCTTTGCTGGAAAACCCACGAAAGAGCCCCGCACTGGGACCTATCAGGGGATTCCACCTAGAGTAACATCAAAGTCCTCACATGGTCCACGATGAATCAACTGCGAGGTAACTCCGTAAAGGAACTTCAAAAAAACACTTTTTGAATTAAGCTGCGAAGAACACAGAGTTATCTATTTTCACAGTGTAAAACTTGTAGAGTTCTATAATAATTCTTGTACAACTTATCATGTTATGTAGCTTATTTTTGAGACATAATGGAATTTTGATGATTACTCATTTTGAATAAACTAACATTTTGGCGTAGATTATAAATCGTTATAATGACTGTATCGAGTTGTAAATCATATTTGATTAGAAAATAGACTTATTAACATTGAGCATTTCATTGTTTCTTAGTATTCTGGAATCAAAATGTACCACAAACGCATAAACGTTAATTTTCTTTGCAATATGAGGAACAAACCGCAGCACCCTTTAATCAAAAGGTTTCTAGATTCAATTCTTCAGCTTCGTCATATAATATTGTATTCTATTTTTTTTACATATATGGATGGTGTTTATTTCCATATCAAAAATGATTATTATTCATATTTTAAGGTGATTATTTTACCCTAGGATGCCCAAAATTAATGCTATTTCATTTAATTCGCAATAGAGTTTTTATCTAAAAATTAGAATTAAATTTTTGTTAATCTCTCTAGATTAAATGTTAAAAAGATTTCATGCATGCTTGTGGCTTGGAGGGGAGGAAGGTCATTCAAAATTTTCAGAGCATTGGAGTGGGACAACGAGACTTAAGAACTTCCTAAAGTTAAAATGACTTTTCAGAATCTCAAAGGTAGTGTTATTTAAGGTTGCTTCCAACGTTCAAATACCAGAATCAAAATTAAAACATATATTTCTAAAGAGAACTGTACTAAAAATTAAAAATATTTATAAATTATAACACAAGTGTAGGTGAAATAAACTTTATTGAATCATTAAATACTTATTTACATGTTCTCAGAAAAGGAATTTAGAATTTCATGAAAATATTAATTTAATAAAATAATCAAAGGTAACATTATTACAATAAGGAAATAAAAGTAAAGTTAACAAAATATTTCTTCTGAATTCTTTTCTATTAAGATGAATGCTCCTCTTCTGACTTTATCTATCTTATGATAGTATGTGCAGTTATGAAATTTTTATGTCAAATTTACTCTTCATCTTTTTGAATGTGTTAACCATACAATTTCTGGGACTTAAAGGATCTTTGAGATGCGTTAATATAAGTGAGTTATATGCTTGAGAGTTCTGTATATGAGTTAATATCATGAGTTTGATTCTCTGCGTAAATAGTAGACTTTTACTAATTATTGTGGTACATGTTATATATTCATATTTCGTTTATTCATTTTTGTTGATTTTCCTGCATCATTATATTTTTTCTGTTACCCGATCGTATTCATTCTGTCATTATATTCTTGTTATTATTTTAAATGTTTGGACGTGTTTTACTAATTGTTTGTGTTTTGCTTAAAAGGTATATTGATTTTTAATTTAATCTATTTACATTATTTTCATTCTTACAATATACAATATCATTATGACATGTTTACTTTAAACCTACCATCACACATTAAAACACATAAGTAATAAATCTCCGTTTATATTAATCTGTAATACATCCAAATGCTTTCCTGTTCAATAAGTGCTAAAGTAACATTCCTCTTACTTGTCCTTTATCTGTTATGAATACATTTCCATGTGCTGGGTCTTAATTAATTTCTAAATACTTGCTACTTCAAAGCATGGTCGAATGTGTATGAGGACAGAATGAATTATATTTCCCACGTTCCATGTCCAATTCATAGAGTGTGAAATTTCCATGCTTGTCGTTCCATGTAAGTATAAATTACCACACTCTTGCTATTTATATGTAGTTACATTTCCACAAGGTTGTCCATTCTTGAATACGTGCTTCAACATCACTCATAGTGTAAGAATACTTTCTGTTCTTGTCTTCCATGATGTGAAACCTTTCTTTGCTCGTTCCATTTCATATGTACAGAACATTTTCTTACTTGTTTATAAATGTGAATTGCATTTCGAGCTACTTGTCATGCATGGAATTTTGTTTATACGTTTGTCCATTTATAAATTTGGAAAGTACTTTTCGACGACGTGGGCAGGTGGGATACATTTTCATACTTATTCAGTGTGATACATTTCCATGCTTGCATATAAGTATGATACCGCTCCTCTTGCTTGCTCATTATATGTGTGAATAGTTCCATGCTTGTCATTCATAAATTGTAATACCACATCTCTTGCTTGCCCATTTAAATGTATGTGAATACATTATGGTATTCATTCTAAGATACATTTCCAACTGCTTGTCTGCTCGTAAGTATAAGAACATTTCCGTTCTTGTCATCCATAAGGAAGGTGAAACTAACTTTCCTTGCTCGTTCATTCATTATGTGAAACATTTTCTTGCTTGTTTCATAAATGAAATTATATTTCGACTGCTTGTCGGAGCATGAGTACAATAGAAATAGAAGGTTTCTGTAGGAAGTGAAGTAGTTTATTCTTTTTATTTTCTTTTCTCTTTCGGCTTATTGTTCTTCATACTCTTATTATTTGCTAATTTCCCATATTTCATATCTTCAATTTTTAATTTATTTTATTTTATAAATACTATTTTTCTTAATTTTATTTTTCATAGCTTTTCTTTTATTTATCTTACTGTTACTAAAATTATTGTATATTTTTGTAATCTCTCCTGTTAAAAATTTTCGGTAATTATTCAAATGTTCTTTTAAAAATGATTTTCTTGTCTGAAATTTGCAGTCGTATTTTCAAAATGCATCATTGTTTATTTTAAAATACTTCTTTATTTTGAGAATTAATGCTCCATAATGATGAAGAATTTCTTCCGCGTCACTTTAATTTTAGGATTTTCAATGTCTGTCGAGTTTAAATGTTCCTCTTAACTAGGACTTGAACTGCTTATATGGCTATTGGTATTACATGTGTTGGAGGTGCATCGATATAACGGCTTACAGTGGTGCGTTGTAGAATTTTAAAGGTTAGATGATGAGCTTCTGTCCGCGATTGATTAAATTCAACTATTTTAGGGACTGTAATTATCTTGAATATTTGAGTTATTATTAGATATGGTCGCTTATGGTTTCCATTGCAAGATGGTCATTGAAACTTCTTGAATGGTACCCAGGGATGTTATGAGCGGAATTCGTCCCTTTGCGTATGCTGACGGTGTTTCTCAAAATGCGGCTCGGAGGTGGATAGGAAGTGTTCAGGTATTCATCAATCCGTTTCCATGAGCTTCAACAGGTATTGCTGGGGTCGGTTTGAACTTAATTGGGCCTGATATATTAATTGCTTTCTTTCGATGATGCTTCGCAGAAAACTCATGCGATGTTTGAAATGGTTTATCAGAAATGGTTGATATAAAGTATGAAGTCAGCTCGCAGTTTGCGGACAGACTATTTTATCCATTATTTCAGCTGTTTTCATATTATTCAGGGGTGCAGGATAGCATTTTCAGCGAGTAAAATTTGGTATTTTTGTTATACTCACCCAGTTTTGCTATGAAATAGAAGAAAACTGTTAAATGCACAAAACAGAAAAGTCATGGAAAATTAATTACCTTGATGAGCCATGTCAAGCTAATATAACACCCAAAAGCTCAAAAGTGGAATATGCATTTGAATTAAGATAAATTCATCTTCTTTCAAAGAAAACAAACGACAGCAGAACGAAAACAAATTGGAATAATTCGCAGTATAAAAGCTTTTAATTATCCACTGTGGTGTAAAAGCAATGATATAGCTTTCATTATTGTATCACTCCTGCTATTGTTGACAGTAAACTAATGTTCTCTTATGCACGGTAAATAACTGATTATTGATTGTTTATGAAAGGGTCAACGACTTCTTATAAGTGTCTCAATTATAATTCGAGGTTAAATGCTTTATATAACCCTCAGTAATGATAATTCAAATAGAAATATCAACTTTGTCTCTAGTTTGAAAATTCTCCACACAAGCCTATTTGAAAGGAGAATAATCAAAATTGTTAATTAAAGTAAAGGCATCCTCGTAATATATTCTAAATAATATAAAACATATATAACATGTTTCCCCGAAAATCCTTTCCAGTCTTATATTAATTTTAGCAACAAAAGACACACTAAGACTTATTTTGATGACATGTCATATTTTTCATGTGCACATTATTATTAACATTTCACTATATTTAAGAATTACATTTACTTACATATTCATGCACAAAAACATCCATTCTAATCTCCTTCAAGTACATCTTCATAAAATTCTTAACCTCGAGCTTTGGGAAGAAATTTTTGTGACACCATTTCTTGTAAGGTCATTACCCTAATATTTTAGATTAATTATAAGTTTTCAGAAATAGAAACGTTTCCATCTGAATTTTTGAAGAGAGTTCTCAAATAAACTCTATTTGCCTATGTAGCCTTCTCATAGAGCATTGATAACACAATTGTCCATTAATTTATCCCTCGAATTCTTCTACCAAGTATCGACTTCTAAACGAGGCTTCACAATCTTTCTAATCCACTGTTTCTAACATTGCATGTTCTTGTACTTTAAACATACACATAAAGATTATTTTGTCACGGGTGTTCGAATAAATCATACATCCTTATTTCGGTAAGAAATCCGCCCCCACCTAAACGACGATTTTAACTAATTTGTGGATTAGGTTAATACACACACACGCACACACACATATATATATATAAACAACACACACATATATATATATATATATATATATATATATATATAGCGCTAGCATGGATCAGTACGGCCCCACATCTACTGTAGACCTTTGTCAGTAATCGAGTTTCTAAGCTATAAAATTTATCGAAGGCATTCAATTGGAATCATGTTTACTACGAGAGCAACCCAGTAGATATAATATCGAGAGGATTGGATGCTGAAGCTCTTGTAGCAAACAAACTATGATGGGAAGGTCTCAAGTTCCTAAAGAAACCTGTAAAGAGATTTTTCCTACCATGTCTGACAATGTAACTCATGAAACTTATCTTTGTGAACTCAAGACTCAGAGACTAGTTCGAATTTTACTGTTACTGTAGACTTAAGTTTCTCTTTGATAAATTTATTGATCGTTCTCTTTATTATCTTAAATTAATTCGAATTCTTAGTCTTATTTTTAGGTTTGTATATAACATAAGTCATCTCGAGAAAAGGATTAAGGGAGTGTTGTCCGTAGAAGAGAATAGTTGAACTTGGGATATTTTTATTCGACATTAGGATAACTGCTTCACAGGTAGAGTCATTCGACTTCTATCGTGTATCTCAAGCTTAGCTTATATACTTCCTATCTACCCCACTTCGCTTTATTTCTACCTGCTTCTAATTTTAATACTCACTTTTTATTTTTGGTTGGGAAGAAGTTGTTATTTATCGCAATCATTCTTAATTAAAAGTCCCCAAGGTTAGTGAAGAAAAAACCGCGAATAGCCCAACGTCACAGTTTCCTGAATTTCAATTTTTCCAATTATTGATAATTATACCAAGAAATGATTTACTGTTTAGATTCATAACTATACACTATACTTAGTAATGTATTCGTGTTGTATATTTGTGTTTATATGTAACGAACGCATCCCTTTGAATATTTACTTGTATCTTTATAATCCAAAATTTACATTTTGCTTTAATTTACTTTGCTTTGTATTTAAGAATTTGTTAATACTGGAGATTCATTTAATTGATTCGTTTCAAGGCACTCCTTTATAATTTTATGAATATTTTACTGAAATGTTTCATTTTTAATATTTATATTAACTTTCATACTTTCGCTTTTCAATAATGCTTTGATTTGTTTCTCATTGTGTGTATTTAATAATTTCTCAATAATTGGAAGTTGGTTAATTTGTTAATCACTGAACACTTGAATTTATCATGTATAGAGTATAAGAATTCTGTATAACTTTTTATGTTCCCAAAATATTATTGAATGACAATTGTGCAAAATTTGATTTACATTTGTAATTCTACGTAGAAATATATCTGTGTTATACACGCTTTTATTGTATATATGCAACTTAAGAATAATTTTGTCTTTGATCGTATTTTTCATGCAAGTTTTTTGTATTTTTTAAGATAAGTGTTTTATACTTGAAATATTTTTCATTTTTCAACGCCGGACAGGATGTTCGGTACGATTTGGCTTGACATAGTTATGCTCTTGGCGCGTGCCAAGTGACTCGTTCCATCCCGCCGCGCCGGTGTCAGCTCGAATGTAACCTTTCAATAGTGAGGTAAACGTATAATGGTAATGTACTATAGAGCATCAATTTGAATGCACGTTGGTGTCTAAAGGAATGAATCTAGTTTGTTTATTTAATTTAATACAGTCCACTCTTACTTATTTATACAATTTTTTTGTATCTGAGCTATCCTCTGCGACATATTTAATAACACGACAAAAACTTGTCGCTATCGAACACCAGTTTTATGTATCCAATTCTTAAAGGTATAGTTTAGTAGAGTCTTGGCTATGATTAATCTGAAATCCTATTCATTAGTTTAGGGGAATTATTGCCGAATATCATATGTAATTTTTTCCATCATTCACACTTACATATATACACATAACTACATCCAATATTTTCAAGAAGTTTAGCTCTAGAAAATAGAAGATTTATTGAATTTAAGATATTATTTATCTTGTTAAACGGAAAATGGTATATACATTGCGTTTGCTTGAGAAAAATAGAATGTCGTCCGTTTGGAGGTTTGGTGGTATTCTGCCTCTCATTCTCAAAAGTAACAATAACTTCTACGGGATTGTACACGTCATCAAATAGCATTACAGAAAACCACATTCTAAGATTCCTGATCAATGTATTTGAGGGAAAAAATGCTTTTCCCCTGGTCCTTCAGATACGATTAGCTTCTTAAGAAATGTTTTTACTAAGGAAGAAGATTAATCATTAAAATTACATTACACTCACAACTATATTTGTCATTGCGGCGTAGAAGACAAAATGTGGAATGGGAATTTTAAAGGAAAAAAAGAATGGTTCAAAAAGAAATGAGTTCCATCGTAAGACGTACTTACTTAATGAGGTCAAAATATGCTATGAAAATTGCAATATTTTTTCCTATTTGAAAATAAATTATTCCATTTTTTCACATTATAATAAGACAACCTCAAGCAACAGAATCAGCCATGCATTCTTAATAAAGCTGAATTATTTATATCGTGCAATGAGAAAAGTCACATTAAAATTTTTAAAAATTAATAAATCACAAATAATTTAATAAGACTTTCCAAGCACCTAAAAACATTCACAATGAAACGTAATATTAGTTTCCTAAAGAATTTCTATTAAATGTACTTTAATAATCGTAATTATCACTTTAGTTTTTGAAAAAAAAATAGGTTATTATCAACAAACCATATTTAAAAATGATTAATATGGTTTTCAAAAAGCAATCCCAAATTCAAGCGAATTACTAAAAGTTGTAAGTAATCTTTCTGTTACTTTGTTTCGAAGTATTACTATTTGTGGTAAAATGTAAAATAAATTTTAGTGTATTACTTTTAAAAAGGAAAGTGTTAGACTTATTTATTGTATGATTTGAGGTAGAGAATACTAGCACGTAAAAGACTGCTCAATTTTCTTACATTTACGTAAGTAGCATGATGTGAAAATCTTGTGAAATGATGCTTTAAATGTCTCTAAAATATCTGAAAATCAATAATCCGTTGAGCTTAGAGAGAATTTTAAACACAGGAACCACACATGAATGCGCAAGTTGTTTGTAATTATCTTTTCATAATTTAATCAGTATTATTTTTTTTTGGGGGGGGGCCCATAGATTTGTATACATTACAAATAGATTCAATACCATAAGCTCAATCCATTTTGGAAGAATCTTTTAACATTGATAAAATGGTCGAATTTATTTTAATGATATCCCGATGTAGAGCAAAAATCTTTGAGATCCTATGTCAGATTGGGCACAATTTGAAAAAAGAAGTAAGTAAAACGTTCATTATTTTTTATCAATAAATCTCATTTTTTAATAGTAGTCGGTAAATATCAATTTAATTAACGATTCTCAACTTTGTTCTCCCAAAGCAAATCTTAGCTTATTCCAGAATTTAAGTAGTATGCATGTATTTCGAACAATTTGAAAAGGGTAAAAAAGGGATTTACGATGAAAGGAATGCAGACAGGAACTTAAAAGACTCCTTAATTGAATTCGCGTATAATAGGTTTACCTATAATTATATTTTAATTAAATATCTACTAAAGCACTACTATAAATTTAAAACTTATATTAGCCTAAGAAAGTAGTTGACCTTTAAAAATGTTAGTTTCAAATAAGGGAATTAATCACAAACTGGTATATTTTTATCCTTAAATTATTTTACTGTAACATTTTTTATTTTTAATTTTCGCAATGGAAATCAAATAAAAATATTATTATATCAATAACTTTTCTACATCAATATCAGTGCTATTACTCTTTATAACACTCGTTCCTAGGGATTTTATTCTGTACCAATCTGAGAAATATAGAGTAATTCATTTAATAAATATAAGAGGTTTCAATACTAAAATCTTCAAGAAATTACCTTTGAAAATTATATTGATGCTTTAGTAATAAACCCAATAAGTGAGCTCCCAAGAAAAATTAATAAGAAAACCTCTGATTATGAAATCATCAACAATAAAAGAAAGTAAAGTCCATTAGTCATTTCCGAAAAACTCTAAAAAATACTCAATATTCTAGAAACATAATAAGAAAAGTTCAAAGTAACCATTCAGTTTTATAAGGTTTCTGTTAAAGGCTTTACAAAAATAACTCTTTGTGACAAAATGTGACATAAATATCACCTCTTAAATATCAGAGACGAATAATATTTTTCATAAAGAATCAAATAATCCTCAAAGTAATAAACTCGGGGGATATAACTCTGAAAAGAATGGGAGAAAGAAAATGATGAATTGAGCAACATTATTCTGATAGGAAAGAAAATTCAAGCAATGTGACTTCTTTTGAAATATATCAAATGTGTTTTTTTACATCTCATTATAAATCTATATTAGTACAACTAATTCTACAATTATAAAAAAGGTGTAAAGTAGAAAGAAAGAAAAAAAAAACAGAAAAAAATCATGTAGATTGACTGCAATAAACATCTTTACAAATGTATAGATTTTTTTTGTAAATTCATTGTCTTAGAAATTTAAAAATAAGAATAAATTTAAATGCTAGAGATTTAACCAATTTAAACATCTACAATAGTTGATTGGCTTTGTATAATGTAGTAATGCATGAATTTTCAAGCCTCATTAATGAGTTTATTTCAAATAAATGTTTTATATAAAACTTATTGATATAAGAAATCAAATTAGATTGAATGCATTTTATTCTACAACAGTTTTTTTGTTTTTGTAAAACGGTTTTAAAGGTCATGTTTAATCCATACACTGACTATAATAAGCATATTTACAAATATGTTGTTGAAACATTAATTTTTTGATATAATATAATTTATTACATAAAAAATAATTTTATGAAATTAAATATATTTAACAAACTCTCAGAAGTTTCAGACAATGCTTAAATTCTAAAAAAAATGGCTTCCAAAATGTTAGTTTGGCATTTAAATGGGTTTTAATTCTAAAAATGTTTATTTTATCATATTTATTAAAAGTAAATTCACATGGACAAAATGTATTATTTTAATTTTATTTAATTTTCAAAATATGCAAACATTTGAGCTTACAACGAATCGAAAATTTGTTTCCTTAAACAGACATTTAAATTAATTTAAAAAATCAAAAATCACATTAAAAAATATCTTTAAGTATTTAATAAAATCGAGTATATTAATTTTATATCACTTCATCTTTAAAAGAACTCGTATAGATTATTATACACTCTGTTAACACAATGTTAGCTTGGAAATGGGAAATTTACACTGCATCGATCGTACAATATCCCACCGTATTTTTATATCTATTTTTCAAGTTTTGTGTTTGAATATAATAAAGTATTTCTTTAGGAGAAATATACTTCGGAAGAATCAGTTTCAATTTTAAGAGGTATGTGATGAAGGAGTATTTTTCAAACTATTATTTTACTGATTTAGGAAACTTTGCTATGTCATTTAAAATCTCTCTGATGGAGAATTTACTTATCTGCATCATCGTTGAAACTCTCTAAATGGTTATTTACAAGCTCATTTCTGAAAATGTTGGTTAATTTCTGATCTGTCAGTATTTCTGAAACGATATGGGGGGAGGGGGCAGAACTTTTAACAAATTTCGCAACGCATTAGTAAGGCTTTCATTTCAGTAAAAGAAATAAGCTCTGGTACTAAATATATACTTTAGTATATATTTAGTATCAGAAACCTATACTTTTAAAGCAACATAATTCCCTATTAATAGAACAATGTATTGAAAACAATTACGAGAAAGGCTCTAAATATTTAACTATGTGATTTAAAATAGATATTTATAATTGTTAATATGATTGAAATATTCAATACGAGGCAAAAACATAAATTATGTGAAGAAATAAAAAATATAACTATGAGAAATGTTTAACTGTATAAAAGCGTCAAAACATATTTACCTACTGACTGGAACAGAAGTATCTAGATCACTCATCAAGGGCTTGGAACGAGTCTCTCGATTACACGGTTTTTTTTATTAGACTCAATAAATACGTGACAGTAAGTAAGATATAACATGAATTCCAACTGAAAATGCAAGATACATAGATGATAAAGAAAGGGGAGGATTAACCCATGATGCATAAAATCAAATAATGCGTAAGGAATAGAGTATAATAGTAACTCGCTAACAAGTTTGTTCAGAAGAAAAAAAAATTTTTTTGCAATTGCTTACAAATAAATTAGAATATATAAGTAGCGATATAATTCTTTGATTTAATAGAGGAATTTTCAACGTGAAAAACAGGTTTCTATTAGGCCTATATGATATTTTAGAAGAATGCACTAAGTATACTTAAATGTCTGTATCGAATGCCTTCCACCGGAAATTTGAAAGATGAAGGAAAAAGTGTTAAAGAAAATTATAAGCAAAAAACGCAAAGGTCATTTTAATAGAAAAGACATTGAAAAACAAAGATGCATTGTTAAAAACATATAATGGCGCTTCCTTGCAACATTACTCTTATAAATGAAAAGATACATTAATAGAGGTTTTGTCAAATACTGAAGCAGAGTTAA
>BMAW01064740.1:0-11391 GCA_019974015.1 Nephila pilipes | reverse complement strand
AAAAGAACCTTTAATATATATTGAAAGTGTGCATGGGTTTTCCAGGTAAAGAAGCTTGATTCATTGCCAAGTAATTACAGTTTAATTTTCTTACATCACGTGATAAATTGATTTTATCAAATGGAATTGTTCAAAATGAAATTTTTAATCCGTCACACGTGCTAAACGATGTTGAAGCCCTTTATTTATTACTTACGAGTAATCTCTAAGCAATCTGAATATTGTAAGTTGAAAAGTTTTTCTTTTAATTAACATTACACTAGAAATACATATTCTTGTTATTATGATGGATCTATGTACTCTCAGACTTTATTAAAGCGAAAAAAAATGACGTCTGAGAATGGTACCCTTCCCTCAAAATATCCGCAACGGATCAGTATATATTTTAAGCCCTTCAGAAGATGTTAATGGTGTTTTTGGCTTTGCTAGGTCAATTTCTGAATCAATCGTGATGTTAGCTTTACATTAATTTCTATACTGTCCAAAAATTTAGAAAATTACAGGCTTTATTTATTTATAGAGAAAATAAAGTAGAAAATATGTTAAATACTCTTCATTTTTTCAAAAATTTTGAAATCTACTTTCAAACTCTTGAATTAAATCAAAAATTAATGCAGCATATTTTGTGAAAATCACAGGTTTATGTGCAGCCAAAGTACTGAAATGTGTCAAATCATACTTTTATTTAATTAAGCCAAAATTTTAATTTTCTTTCAAACACTGTAATTGTTTGGAACATTTTATTAATAAATTGATTTATTCCTTGAAGTCTCAAATTTAAACCATTCAAATGTTCTGTTAAGTCTACTAAAAAAGCTAAATCTGAAATCCAAGGTTCGTCCTCGAATTCATTCACAGTTTCCCTTTTGTTTCAATATATTTTTTTATTTCAGTTCTCAAATCGTAAAATCTTTTGAGCATTTTGCGCTTACTTCTGTATAATAAATAACATCAGCAAATTCAGTACCCCATTACCTTAAGAAACTCTTCAAATTGTCTATCATTAAGTCCTTCTGCTCTTATAAAGCTAATGGTTTTTATAACAACGCTTAATACACTTTCCATTTTTAAAATTTTTCCACATAAATTATTCTGATGTATATTACAATGATATGCCATCAGGATCGTATTGCCGGCAGCGACGACTTCGTTATTAACCATTTTAACCAGTTCCCCATTTTTACCAACTATGGCAGGGGCTCCATCGGTTATGATAGCTGATAAATTTTTCATAGATAAGGAAAACCTTTTCATCGAATAAATCTACAGACTTGGTTGTGTCTTTTAACGATACTAAAGCAACCATTTCTTCCGTGGTATTATAATATTCATAGATTCCTTTTATAAAAATTGCCAATTGTGCCGTATCAGAAGCGTCAATGTTTTCGTCCATGGCAAACGAAAAAAATTTAAAATTAGTACAATTACTTTTTAAAGACTTTTCAACTGAATGTGTAAATTTAAATATTTTCATAATTTGTGTTTGGGCCGCACTTTAGACAAGCATGCTTTAGAATATGGAAAAATTATGCTCTTCTTTGGTTTCCTCCGACGACTTTTTATTTCATTTATTTCTAAATTCCCACCCCCCCTACAACTTAATTTCCTTTTCAACCCACTTATAGAAAGGCATATAATTTCGATCGTTTATAAACTGCAAAATTTCGGAATATTTAATTTTAGATTTTTGTTTTTAGTTAGTTTTTTGTATTTCCCGGACCGGATCTGATTCCAATAAATCCGACTTAACGAGGCTTTACTGCAGCTAATTTTATAGCAGTACTCGCGACTTATTGCACGTTGAAAGCACAACATGATTGAATTCGACTATGGAAAAGAAAATAATGACTGAACTCCCACATAAATGCGCGAATTTTAGAAACCATTTCCTTTTATTTATTTCTTTCTCAACAAACACGTGCACTTTTAATAAGCTATGGCTACGCTTACTAGCTTTAGTTTAGTTTTTATTAACGTCGCTCTAGAAGCAACACGAGGGCTATTGGCGACGGACCTCGTAATTTTGAGCCACGGTCAAGTGACGAGGATGGCACCTGAGCTGGCACCCCTCTCTCCTAACATCCACACCACGCCAAACGGGAGGACCATCAGAATATTTAAATGGGGAGATAAAGATTTGAGTTGCAAAATTGATAAATTAACATAAACGCGCGCTCCCACCCGCGCATCCAAGAATCTTTTTTAAATTAAAATTTTTAAACTTTTACTACATTTATTTAACATTTTTTTTACTATTTCAGCAGCGATGAAAAAGTGATTGGCTTGAAATTGGCAAAATTAATGACGATATTTTATTCAGTTCTTAAACATTGAATGATGATGAAAATAATTATGAATCATTACTGAAGCTCCCGTCTTTAAGCTATTTTGAGGGGTATCGATAGTAGTCTGGTTGTCATGATTACGAGTTCTTAGCTAGCGTTGTTTCAGTTCCGTCGTGAGTTCGAGTCCTTGTTATTCTTATGACCCGTCGCATAGCGGGTGAGAGCGCTCGTTAAATTTGTTGAGTTCAAAGCTTTCCGTTGAGGTAGAGTAGAATGATAATTCAGATGTCGCCAAATGACCACGGGTCATCATTGCGAGATCTTTTGCCGATAGCCATCATGTTACTTCTAAGTGTGACATTAATAAGTCATCAATCAATCAATCAACCAGCAGTTTTCAATTGGGGTTCAGAACGGAATATTTAGTTCTATATAACACTTTCTTTCTCGAACCTGAATTACGAGGTCTGATGCCAACGGATCTCGTGTTGATACTCAGAGCGACGTTAACAAACAATCACAATCATAATTCTTCAAAAATCTAGATTGTATTCATTTAAATGCAGTTAAATATGAGGCATACTAAATGTTAAAATAGACATAGATATATTTTAAAAATGTAGAAAATAATAAATTCAATTATACAGAAACCTCCGTTACTTTTAGCACATTCCGATGCATTTAATTATATTCAAATAAATACGATTTTCTGTGTTTGAAAAGAAGATCTCGTCAATAGCATATTAATATTACATAGAATTAACATTACGTTCACGAATTCAAAATGACTCGTTGATTGATTGGTTTTTAACGTCATATTTCAACATGATGGCTGTTGGCGATGAATTTGGCCGTGTTTAAGTGCGAGCACGACATCTAAGCTGAATACCCACTCTTTCCTAACTTTCATACTATTCTTTCTCAAATGGCTAGTAGACGAGAGCCCTAAATAACGAAACTGAATTCTTCTCGAGTCCACATCTACGTATTTGCAAGCAAATTTTTTCAGTTATAGGCAACAGTAAATTGAAGAAAGGATCCTTTTGATAAAAAAGGAAAATTTAAAAACAATGTTTCTGATAAAAAAAAAAAAAAAAAAAGGCCGAAATTATATGAACAAAATAAAGAAATGTTATTTACGAAATTAAATCCATTATTTACAGTTAATTCTTAAATAACCGTGCTTGAATAAATACGAATTAAATATACTTGCTGCGTTGTTAACTTTAGTGTTGTTTTGATTCCCATTTGATAACGTGACCATTGTAGCCTTGCGGTCATGGTCACAAACTCACCGCCGGTGTTGCTTCCTGTAATGATGGCTCTGAGTCCTGATTACGCTATAGATCAGCCGCGTAGCGGGGTTGATGCTCATTAAATCTGTCAAGGCACCAAGTACTCCCTTGGAGTGATGTGGAAATTTAAAAAGGGAGAGGACAGCTCAGGTGTCGTCTTCGTCACTTCATCCAGGCTCAAAATTACGAGGTCCGTCACCAATATCCCTCGTGTTGTTTTTAAGTGCGACATTGATAAATAATAATCAATCAAACTATTTAATAACATACAAAGATTTATGCGGCCCCTCCACAGGCCCTGTAATTATCTACACAGCCCTTAATAACAAAAAATATTTGCATATCTGCTCTTAATATGCCTAGAGTTGAATATTCCATTGAACATGAATAATAATTTAAAGTTTAATATGAAATTAGCAACACGCAACAAAAAGTCAGTTTCAAGACGCCCATTTTAACCTTTGACATTTTAGTTGTCTCATGCGCGCTATTCAAGTTAATTTTTGTTTAATGAATTTTCTTCGTAATAAAGTTTTCAAGTGGGTAGATAAAATGTTCTTCATGACTGCTAATTTAACTCAATTGAAAGGACATAAAGTGCTGCGCGAGTCATTTGCGAGAGCAGTACATTGTTTAAAACGCGTGCATGCAAGTGATGAACTTCCTTCCTTTTACGTAAAATGTGTCATTTTGAAGTGGGAAGTTTTTCTTTATTATTTGTATCTCCGAAAAAAATTACGAAAATCTCTACAAATATACTCAGGACGTTATTTGACAATCAAGGTAAAAATCTTCTTATTAAAACATCTTTTAATTTTTTATATGTATATATTTTATTGCTAATTAAATACACCCATGATTTTCAGGATTTAGTATAATCTTAAATTTCAGAAAAGAGAAATATAATACATCTATATAGTGTTTAGCCTTTTTTTAGTTTTAGAAATTTAAGACATTATTACATTTTATTTCTTTTAATTTCCAGACATTTAAACTGTTAATGTACTGGTTTGGTCTCCTTTAGTTTTAAAAATTTAATACATTGATATATTGTTTCGTTCCTCTTCATTTTAGAAACATATCGCATTTACACACACACACACACACACACAAGTGAGAAATTGTGCGTGTATGTGTGAGAGTGAGTGGTTTTATTAACATTGTACTAGAAGTAACACAACGGCTATTGGCGAATGACCTCGTAATTTTGAACCTCATTCAAGTAACGAGGACGACTACTGAATTGTTGCTTCCCTCTCCTAACTTCTACACCCACGCCATTGAGAGGACTTTGAGTGTTGACAGATTTAACTTGCATCAGTTCCGGCTACACGGTGGCTCTTTAGTGGCATGATGGCTCGAACCTATGACTCAACGAAAAACCCCTGCCGCGTGTATGCAACCCTGATCACCAGTCTACCGTGGCCGTGTGTGTGTGTGACTATGATAAATTCGTATATTCTTTTGTTTATCATATATTGCTTTGTCCGTCCTAATTTTTGAAATTGTATACATTTATACAGGGTGTTTCAAAATTCATGGGCAAAGTTTTAAGGGGCGATGGGAAACATCTAAGAAGCAATTTTCACCACACAATGCACAGTAGAAGAGCAAAAAATTAACCACTACATGGCACTGTATTGGAAAGAATAAAGCGCGAGTTTTATTACACATCGTCGTTTCTGCCATGGATATCAGGAGGCATGATCTTTTCCTGATTACTGTATGTCACCATGTCTTCTGAAATGAAAATATGAATTTCGAAACCCCCTGTGTATTATTTCATTTCTTTTAAGAATTGGATATATTTACATAATGTGCCAAAGGCTTAGAAATTATAAAAGAAATTGCACTTCGGCTTAATAAGTAGAGACCAAAAACAATCATGCATTTTTTTAAACAAAAAATAAACATGCATTTGTGTCACAAAAATCACATCTATTTCAATTACATTAATTATTACACATCTATTACACATTATTTATTTGTAACATTAAAAAATCATTGTTCACCGTAGACAATATTTTGTAAATTACAAAAAAAAAAAAAAAAAAAAAAAAAAAAAATCCGAAATGGAAGGAAAATACGATCAGTTTAATAGGATGAAGCCCTGTTATTTCTACGTATGACCTCAAAGAGTACTTCTCTTTTGAAAGAATTAATTTGTACGTGATGTTATGCTGAAAATTCTATTACACACTTCACTTCCATTTCATTAGAGAACTGCTTAAAATTAATGGACTCACATGTTCTCCACAAGATTAAGATCCCGAATTGCAGCGTGGATAATATGACACAAAGATGCTGGGGGAACCAGTCTAATGTTTAGTTACATTAGACATGGTTGGAGGTATTGTCCTACTGAAATTTCTCTGTGTTTACTGACTAATATTTCAATAAATTGTAACGAACCGTTAATAAACATAAATAGTCATCTGCTGTTGGTGACATCTCAGGAACTGTAAGGATATCTCTACACGGAAGGCTAATGGACTTCAAATCATGACTTTGCCACGGCTTTTCTGCCCGCTGAAAAAAATCATCCATTCACAGATCATGCCAATAATCAAACTAGCCATCGGGACCGACAAGGCTCCAGTTCTTTTCGTTACTGAAGATACCAAAGATCAAATACCACTTGACGCCACAGAGTATATGAAAACGATACTACTCCAATCTTTGAGATAAATTACAATATAATCTTGAAATATGTTCTTTTGTAGTTTACGGTGAACTAATGTTTTACATTCTTTTATTCTTTTGAGAATTGTATTCTTCGAGACACCAAGGTCTATTGCACTCTCTATATATTTTTGTTGCATAGTTTTTTTTTTTTTTTTTTTGAAAGAAAGCCGTCCGTTTTTGAATTTTTCTTCTCTTTGGATCGTGTAGCCTAGAGGTCATGGTCGCGGGCTCATGGCCGGTGTTGTTTTCGCCTTGTCGTGGGTTTGAGCCTAGATGACACTTTACCCCGGCCTCTTGCACCTGACATCTGTCGAGATCACAAGGGCTTTAAGTAGCGTGGTGTGGAAAGTTTAGAGAGTGGGGTGCCAGTCCAGGTGTCGTCCTCGTCACTTGTGCTATCTCAAAATTACGAGGTCCGTCGCCAATAGCCTTCCTGTTACCTGTAGTGCGAATTTCAAAAAAACCAAACTAAAATTTCTCAGTGCGGTGTTAATAAATAATCACAATCACACTCTGTCTTCCCTTCTGTTCGTCACTCGAAGTCTTGTGATGCGAGATTTTGCTTCTTTCTTCTCTTGATAATACTCGATAAATACTTCATTTCGATCTATTCAGAATTGATGCAATATCGGAAATAGACTTGTTTTCCGATTTGAATTTCTACAATTCAGTAACACCGTCGGGAATAATCTGTTTATCTTTTGGCATTTCGAATTTAAACGCTGAAGTATTGCACTGCTTTCATGCTTACTGTTTATGATGTCACTTGCAAAATATTACATATTGCCGATTTATTACACAAAATAAGTAAGTTTTTATACTTTTGGATTACTTAGTTTTTAATTCTTCTGTTTTGTATTATGTAGTTAAGGAGGACCTCTACGTTTAAAACAGTATTTTCGACAAAAATTTTCAGTTTTTTCTAACACTATTTTAAAACCCAAATCATTCGATTTCCAAAATTGCTTTTCATTTGAGTCTAGGATAATCAGAAACAAAATTATAATGGATTAGAAATTAGGTCATAGCTGTCAACCAAACAAAATATGCAGATTTAGTTCCTTTTTCTGGAAAACTGGGATTTTTTAAAAATATTGCATACTAGAAACATGATTTTACAAAATCTTACTGAGATATGTATGTAAAATATGAGCTGTATATTATTTTCACCGATGACTGTGAACCAAAGATTTAAATTTAAATCTGTTACTGTATTATTTAGAAGTGTTTTTGTACTGTAGCATTGGTAAATTTGATTTAAAAAAATTAAACCTAAATTATCATGGTAATCTATAACTTTTTCACATCTACACATATTTTTTAGATCTCTTATTTTGTTGTCTTTATCACATTATAAATATGTATTACAAAAATTAAAGTTAGATTAATGCAACAGAATTTTCTATAGAGTTTTTTGCGTTTGGGTCCATTTTACTCAAGTTTTTAATTAAATTCATTGATATATTAAACTTTAATTAATAAATGAAGTATTTTTGGTATTTTTCATGATTGTGAGTCACAATCTTTATAAAAATGTAGTGGAACGTTATTTCAATACTTTTTTTTTAATTACAAAAAAATTGTTTCGAATGTAGCCGGATGCCTTAAATGATTCAAATAATTTTTGCCCTGAAAGATTATCTTTAATTGTTATTAGTCGTTTTTGGCTTCTCCTTTGCAATGAATACGTTATCTAAAATTTCAGCAGCAAAAAATATTATTTTCTAAACATTTTAGGATTGTGGCAAACATATATTTTTATTCGTCTCAATTTTAAAATCGTAACACTTTTATACATTGATTTCTTTCTTTTTATATTTGAAATTGAATACATTCATATATTGTTTCGTTCCTTTTAATTTTAGAAAATGAATACATTCATATATAGTTTTTAATTTAAGAATTGTAACATCTTCAAACATTGTTTTCTTTCTTCCAATTTTTGAAATTTACTTCATTATATGTACTATTTTTTTTTTTTTTAATTTTAGAACCACATGTGTAATTTTGTGAAGAGGTGTTACAGTATATTATATTTTTGTGTTTTCCATTTAAAACGTGCAGAGAAAGGCGTTCCGTATATTTTAACTTTCAACGCAATAATTTTTTATTGCGATTCGATTTTTTTTCTATTTAAACAGGAATTTGGCAACATATTAAAAAAAAAAAAAAAAACGAGATAAATACACAAAATTTTTTACAATAGCGATTTTGAAGCCAATTCCTTTTTTCCCTTTAATTTTAGAATGAAAACTGATTTGTGTGATATGATTTGTTTCGGAGGTTTTGAATGGAGTAATTATTGTAAAATGAATCCAACAAAAATTACCAAAAATATTTGATTTCTTGAAAGCAATTCATAAAACGAAATATTTTGCTATTTTTACAAAATTTTTAACTTTTGAGCCATCTAAAATTTTCCTTCAGATTTGCTTTCACAATTCTTCATGTTTGAAAAGATAAAAATTAGTATTTCTTTTTTTTTTAATCAATAGCAAATCACAGTTCTGAATATATCAAATTATTTTTAACATACTCGTTGAAATATATTATATTATTTGATTTTAAGATCATTGTATTTTTTGTACGAATAATATATACTTAAACTTTTACAGAGTTTTCATGCTTAACAAATAATGATATGCATGTTTTTTTTTAAATTTAGACTTCTTGAAATCATTTTAAAATTCAAAAGACTATTTATATATAAAAAAAAATTATAGTGTTACAAATAAAATGAGTTCTTAAGGCTCGTTGAGCTTAAAATAAGTTCTTTTTATGAAAGTATAATAAAATGCACAAAAATAAAACAATATAAAGGTATGCAAAAATCTCTGGAATAAATAATACATGGGTGTTGGTCAGAAAGTACTTTTATTTGAAAATTGATAGCTTCATTAAAGTAAATTATTAATACCATTAGGTGCTGCCATCTGCCTAAACGGAGCCAATATAAATTTGACATTGATTCATATGTTAGCTGATTTGGTAGTCTTGTGCTGCCAAATCAAGATTTGATTGCAGCCTTGACAAGTTGTCTATGATATTTTGCATTTAGTTGCCAACATCGCTGATAAATGGAGGCATTGTAAGACACCGAAAACTAAGCAACAATACAAACAATAGGTTGCTTTCGGTAAATGTTTTCCAAGGAAGGCGAGGATGATCTCGTCGGCCTGAAAAGCTATGACGAATAATTTTTGAGGAGCGAAAGGCATCATAATCACGAATACGAGTAACTGAGACTTAGACAGTTGTCCAGTGAGCTATGAGGCTTACTAAAAACAAAATATTTTCGATGTTACGAGCACCACCTCTTGGATTTTCTAAGGACTTCTTGAACGACCCCCGTAACAACAAATTCTGGTTAATTAAAACTCCTTCAGTGTTCTGAAAAAGTTCTAGGGCTGATCGCACACAGATCATATATGACCCAGAAGATATATATACATATCATATTACGCTTTTAAATAATCTCCTCACAATTCAATACACCTATAATGAGTGTACATCTCTGTAAACGTCTTCTGGAGCACCTCCACTATTGAGTTTCAATATTATCACCGTTTCAGTCTTCCCAATGGATTCATAGCGATGCTCCTTCATCCGAGTTTCAATTCGGGAAATAAAAAAAAATGTTCCAGTGGTTGGGGATAGATCTGTTGAGTACAGAGGATGTTTGATGAGCATAACCTACCTTCTCGACAAAATATGCTGCACAAGGTTGAATTCGCAAGACGGTGGATTGTTTTACAAAAGGCACTAATTTCCGCTTTCCGTCGAATTTAGTCTCACACATCGTACTTGTTTCAAACGCCGATCCGAAATATTATTGAAGAATGCCTGAATCACTGTGAAACATTGACGACGAAATTCTGTAACCATTTCATTATTTCGTCACGCTTATGGACGATCTGATCCCTCATTGGCTTCGGTCGAGTCTCTTCTATCTTGAAACCTCGAAAACCACTCGTACACTAGGGAGCGAATCATGGCCCCCTGTCACTATGCGCAAATTTATTCAGATCCTACATTTCTGTGGCCTGTTTTTCCAATCTAAAGCATTTATTGCTCACTTTTTATCGATGACAAGGGACAAGGGGGACAAGGGGTTCAAGGGTTTCGAACCCTTGAACTACAAAAGTTTAGATGTTTTGAAAAAAAATACATATTAAAGCCCCATCGTATCTGAAATTTTTAGTGCCAAAAGTTTAAAGATACTGCCAAAACTTCCAGAGATATCGAAAATAAGTTAAACCACACTTTGGTTAATTTTTGTTGCCCTTTTTCAAACATTTTGTGAGTGATTGTAGCTTGTGCGCTAGATTTCTCAAATATTTTTTTTATCATATTTGTTTGAAATTTTATACACATATTCAAAATAAAAATTTCCTAATGACTCATACATAAATTTTTATAAAAATTATTAAAGGAAAATTTTTATAAGAATTTTAATTGGATTTTTTCTTAAAATTTCATAATTGTCTTAGTAATTGCCTGACAAAAAGCAATTTTCTACAAAATTTTTAAAAAAATATGTATAATTTCAAAACTGAACTTTTTTCTATTAGATAATATTATTTTAGTAAATTTTAATTAATATTGTACTTCAGAATCCTATGTGTAGTAAAATATTGATTTTCTTAAGTTTGAAAAATGTCTAATTTATACTTTTTATAGCTTTTTAAGAAAATTTTAAAAATTACGTGAAAATATGATAAATGATGTTAATATATATAAATATTATATAGTAAATATTTCAAATTTCTTCTTTGTTTCATTGATAATTTATATCAGTTTGAAATATGATGTTTTTCAAAAATACAAATAATTGTTAAAAATCCCGAGATCTCTTAAATAAAATGATTGTGCTAATGGCTTTAAGCATTGAAATACAATTTGTGATTTAATGCATGCTCTATTACTTTCAAAATCTTATACAAATGTTTGCAGAAGCTATCATTCGAAAACTTTCAACTTTCAATAAGACATTGATATTTTTTATCTGTAGTATTTATCACTTTTGATGAATGTTTGAAATATGTTTTTCACATATACAAATAATTGTTAAAAATCCCAAGATCTCTTAAATAAAATGATTGTGCTAATAACTTTAAACATTGAAA
>BMAW01064738.1:0-12078 GCA_019974015.1 Nephila pilipes | reverse complement strand
TGGATACTTTAAGTGCTTCTGATATATACAATTCAAATCTATAGCATCAGAAAGTTGACCAACCATTGTCTTCCTGTGAAGGGCTTCTAGTGATATAGGTATGTGCAAATCGTAATCAAGTCTGATATCTGAATACATGTTGGACATTGTATCATACCGTTCTGTCGAATCGTTCCTCTTTATTTGTGCATACCGAAGAAACTCGATTTTTTTAATGATTAAATAACTACAGAGTCTTCCAATAATGATAAATTAAATTTGTTTTCTTGGTCGTAATGGAATATTAAATTATATTCTTATCGTCTTTTATCAGGATGCATTTTTTACCGCTTATTGATATGGTATAAATATCAGCGGCATCATCCAACGCGAATATATATAGTGCAGCTGCTTTCATGATCACGGCTCTCTCACCTGATATCTAATTGAACACATTTGGGATGTGATTGGACGCCATCTGCAGAATCTGCCTCTGTCTCTTTCGAAGAAGAATAGAATAAATGCTAGTCAGGGATGCGAGCCATTCTCTGAAGACACCTTCGAAACTCTCATTTACTCTACCTAGACATGTTGCTTTGTGTATCGACATCCACGGTAGTCCTACAACCTACTCAGTGAATTCTTTTCTCAATTTATATTATTAATACTGTTTCGAAATAAAGATTATTTATGTTTGTTGCATCTCTGTATGACGATTTTCATCACTTTCATACCACACTTTATTGGTGTGTATTTTCAATGTAGCGTAGTGTATTTTGTGTACAACAGATGATTTGTCGTTACTTATGATCTCTTGCCAGCTTCATGATTATTTATAAATACCATGTTTGAAAACTGCCTTGTCTTAAATGGAGAAGAACTCAAGTAGTGCTAAGTTGACTATGTAATAGGTTTGAATTTCATTTAATTTAAACATTTTCAGAGAGAATTATAATAATAATATAATATAATATAAGCTATTTAAAAGGCAAGGAGTTGATTAATGAGGAGTTTAAATGCGTAGTGTCATAATACAGATAATATAAGGTTACAGATTGTAATTGAATATGGATATGAATTCTGATGTCTATGGCTTGAAGTGAACTTTGTAATAAGACACAGTGGTCGGAAAAGCGTGGAATGTCTACAACGCGACACCCCACTTGCCTTTTGGGTACTTTATTCTAATAATAATTAGCTTCTGGGAATGATAAATATGTTTATTTTATTGTCTCAATTTCTTCTCCGTGATCCATCGCGAGGCATTTCTGAGAGTAGATTGTGTCAATTTACAATTCGGATACAAAGGTACCGAACTGCATTCTCTGCTTTCGTGCCATAAGATGGAACAACGGGACAGGTCTGTTGACCACGGTAAGCTTGTACATGTAAAACCTTAGGCATTTAAAGCAGCACAATGGATTGGGAATATAAGCCTGATTGCAGTTCTGTATGCTATCTTGATGGATTTCGATAGTGTGGAATAAGGAGTATTAAGGCTTTGTATTTATATTGAACATAACGACGATTATAATTCGTCGTATCGGCACTTACACTTTGTTCTTTTATGGATTCTAAAATGTCATTCTCTGTGTTAGCAGAAATTCCGGTTCCGATATTACGCTACCGTGATGAATTTAAAGAGTAATGAGATGAAACTGTAACTAAGTTATTACCTATATTTTTTAAATTTAGTATCATTTCCGGCTTATTATAATTACTCACTTCAACTAATATATTTCCAGTATTTTCTTTTTTTATAGTTTTAACATCTTCAAC
Source organism: Nephila pilipes (assembly GCA_019974015.1). Taxonomy (NCBI): domain Eukaryota; kingdom Metazoa; phylum Arthropoda; class Arachnida; order Araneae; family Nephilidae; genus Nephila; species Nephila pilipes. The sequence continues at coordinate 10,320 of BMAW01064738.1, read as the reverse complement.
TATTCCAAATATTGTTTTATGTATTAGGATTGCTGTTGTGTTTTTAACTGATCCGTCTGTTTTTTTAATTATAAAAAATCTATTTTTATTAGTGTTTATTAAAGGTTTACTTGCATTAGTTTTCAAATGTTGCTCGAACTCAATGGATGGAGAGGACGATGGATTAAGGCCTCCATCAAGGTACGAAGGTGTTTTTGGATCCATAGGTTTACGTTCATTCCAGTGCGTTTCCACCCACCATAGGAGTCAAACAAGGGGAGGCAGCCCACCGGTCAACTGGCGATTGCCAGGCACGGCACTTACCCCAGAAGTGGCACTGGAGTATTGTATTACAACTTCGGGGTGTGGATCCGTCGATTCACCCGAGGCACCCCTAACTGCAATACTTACCCTCTAGCAAACGTCGTTATGGTTCGAAAAGAACCCCTCCGAAGCGATCAGAAGCTGATTGACAGGAGCGGGCTCACTCCTGCCCCCCGTCTACGGAGAAGCATGGACCAAAGGGAACGCAACAGGATCCCCAGACTCTACTTTCCCCCGGCACTTTTCGCCGATAACGGAAAACATGAGGGTCAGGTCAAATAATAACTTGAACTGACATTGATGGTACTAAATTAAAATTTTTATTTTTAAATCCCCCACAGAATAAATATTAATGAAAATACAGAAAGTAAAAAACAAAAGATAACGAACATAAAATAACCGCAAAATCAACCTCAAATAGAAATAAAAAGAACTTCATTGGAAATCTACAAATAAATATTTAACCAAACAAAGATTTTTACTTTTCTTTCTTTCTTTTCAGTTTTTTTATTTCACGCGGGTATCTCGGGTACGTAGCCTCCCGTACTCCCCCAAAAATGAGCATCTGAGAGGAAGAAATGAAAAATAGATGCCAATTTGACATGAAGGAGGATCGAAAATAAGAGAAGGATAGCTAGGGCATCCCGGGGGCGTGTCACATGTATTTATCAAGGACAGTAAACCCCATGGGAAAGGAAAAAATGAATGAAGTCCCTCGCGTTTGTGATGCCCGTACTTATCTGAAGTAGGTAATCCCCTGAAGGCATCAATAACTGAGGAACGTGAACCAAAACATACTTCAAAATATTGGTAATTGTATATACCGGCATTCTTCGTATTTCTGCGATTTCGTATTGAGATTACTACAACTAATCATATAACAAAGGAGAAACTTATCATGTCCGAAATCCTCACAACGAGTCTTTATTCCGTCGATCCCAATTTTAATCCTTTCTTGGGTGAAAGGAGAAACACTCTCCATCACGTCTGCATAGGGATAGTCATGAAACAAGGAGAAGGTATCACTTGGTCCTTTAAGATCCTTCGGTATATGTACAACTACAATCTATTACATCATGGAAGGTGACCAACTTTCTTCCTGTGCAGTACATCGATTTATCAATAATTGAAAATGTACTTTAAAATATTACATTTACGGAACTGTTGTTAATTCAGATTAAATTTATATGTATAACATGTAACTCTGAGTTAATTAGAAAATGCTAAAATTTTTATATTTTAATGATGTTAATAATGTTAATCAGAAGAACAATTAAAAAAAATTTCTCGATACCAGATGTTTGAACTAGTGTCTCACAGTGCTCCAAGAACACAATCGTTAGTTATCGAATAATTCAATCAAAAAAAATCGCTTCATAGATATATCGTATTTTTTTCCTTTTGCAAAGAAGTGTAAGAAATGTTCTGTCAACTATCGCTAGGAAAGATGGTGTACTTTTTAATTTCAGATTTTATATTTTTATCTTTATTTGTAACATAGAGCATTTGATGAACTGAATTTCCAAAGATTATTAATTCTATTATGATGAAATGAATTTATTCTGGGTTTTTTTTTTTTTTTGCATATTAAGAGCTTGAAAATGATCATTTTAAGTCTTTAAGGATTTACATCTCAGTAAATAAAAAAGAAATTTACGTTTTATTCTTCTGTTTCCTTTTATAAAAATGTTATTTTATTATGAATAATCATAGAGTTGTAAATTTTTTCTGATTTAATATGAGTTTAAATAAAGTAGTTCTTTAATAGGTGTTTAATACATTTAATCTGTCCCAAAGTAGAGGCATTATTTATTCCCAGACCAATGTGATAAAATTATGCAAGGATTTGTGGTTTATTCTTTTTATGGTTATCGAATAATTCAATCAAAAAAAATTCGCTACATAGAAATATCGTGTTCTTTTGATTTTGTATTCTAATGTCGCTAACAAAATTTATGGCGAATTGATGTGCTGTGCTAATTGAATTGCTTCGCATCTGCTAGGAATGGAATGGCCTAATTTGAATCTTCCACTTTCCCCAGACCTGTGACAAACTATTATTTAGTAGGTTTTTTTCTTGAAGGATTTGTTAAACTCCAAATTATTCAGGCAACTGTTCTACATTGTTTTCTTGGATAGTCCCAGATAGATAACCATATATGGTTTTCTGTTATATGCTAAATGGGAAAAAATTATTTTCGAATATATTAAAAGTGTAATATCGAAGATACAAATGAGTTCTTAAAGAACAATTGATATGTAAGTAATACTTTCAACTTAAGCTAAAACCGAAAATACTTTGAATAAGCTTTTTTTTTTTCTATAGACTTATTGCGCTGGTATAGGTAATGGAATCTTGAATATAACTTATCATCATCCATAAGTAAATTTAATATTAACTAGGGAATTAATATTGAAGGCTATATCCGCATTTCGGTACACATTTCTTGAAAATGACACAAATAAAGGCAAAACTGATACTTTCTAAGAAATATGCTAATTTTTACAGTCGAGTTTAGTAAAAGCAATTATATTTACTCAGTTACAAGCGGATATGCCCCGTCAGGTAAATCCTCAACACTTGGATCTAGGTTCAAAATTATAAGATTCATTGCCAATCTTCCTCGCTTTGCTTCTCCGACCGACGTTCCTAAACAATGAAAATTATTCAAACAAAACAAATTTTTGTATTTATTTTGACATAAAAACCATTCTGATAAACTAATGAAAATAGGATATACATATGGTTTCTGTTCGTGCTAGATTTAAATATGTGAATAATATTGTTTGATAAATTATCGAAACTTTGAAGAAAGTGGTCGACAGGAAATATTAAAAAAACAATGATTATTTCTTAGTAATTTATCCCAATACATGAGGATATTATAAATTTTACTGTATTCAGACAATCTCCATAGCAAACGCGTGTAGTCTTATATTTGGGATGCAATTATTCAAAAAACGAAATATGTGGTAAACAATTGGCTCATTTCTTGCATTCTAAGAAACGAAATTCTCCATCATAACAAGAAATTATTTTATTATACTATTCCTCAATTCATATATTAAAGGATAATTTCCTTGATTACTAAAGTACCACACTTGGCAAATACAATAAGGATCGTGTTTTTGAGCCAGTTTCAAAGAAAGAGAGTGATACATGACATTGCATACCTCTCCTTTGGAAATTGACTTTCGGAATATCTTGTGGACTCAGTCGTATTAGAATCCTGGTCTCTAACTCACGGTGGGCTTTGTTTCCATCCAATCAGTGTCAATGATGCACTAAGTAGGAGATATTTATAGAGGAGTTGATGTGATTTGCATTTAACGAGATTTCGAGTTCTCGCGTTAGTTTGATGAGAAGGTTTGGATAGGTATGTACAATATCAACAGACGGTAAACTGTATTCTAAATAAGCAGGTCCATTGCCTATAGCCTTGTGTAGTTTCTAGAGGTACTTTAATTAATTGAAACCAATCTTAAGGCTTGGGTGGCCAAAGCGTATTGTAAGTGTTTTGGAATGGCGCATTTAGAGCTTCAATCAGCTCTTCATATAGCTCGAAAGAGGAGACTAAAATAAGTAACCAGGTTCTGGGGGTTTAGCAGGGCACCCTGATCAAGGGAATTACAGCAGGGTGAATTAGGGTCTTGCTTTATTTAGGTAGGTATAGGCATCATGACCTCGAGAGATCTTTTTTCGTTTCTATGGGGTTTATTGCCTTTGGTAAATGGGGGATGCATCCCTGGAATGACCAAGTGATCCTTCTTTATATTCAAACTTACTTCTTGTCAGCCAATGTTTACCTTTTCCAATATTTTCACACTTCTAGACCACAGTTACGTCTTGTTTGGTGCATTATACCCACATTTGCCTCTTGTGCCAATTAGTTTCACTTTCACTTCTCACTCACCGGAAATGAAAAAAACCAAATGAAAATGATCAAATGCGAAATGAAATGACCAAAAGAAGGGCAGTAAAAGACAAAAATCATAACTTTAAAAATGGAAGGGATTATAAATTACTTGTAGCCCATTTTTCAAGAAAACTATTTGAATTGTTTGTGAAAGTACTTTTTTACCATCAAAGACATGATCTTGATAAAACTTTTAAAAACATAATGCTAGTAACGTAAAAGAGAGAATGATTTTGGTTCTTGAGACTCAGTTTCTGAAAGAGTATGGGCCTAAAATATTGAAGAAATCAAAGAACTTTTACTAAAGTAAGTTGTCAGGAATTATCAATGACAGAAGCGTCGTTTGAAATTGGTAAGCATTAGTGGTAAAAAGGGAACATTTTTCTGATAGAGAAGAAATTGTTTATTCTTGTCTCCAAATATTTACACAGCACCTTGATAAAAAAAAAAAAAAAGGTCTTTAATATAAAGCAGACGAAATTGTTAAGTCAAGACAAACAGTTTTGTGAAAATTATCGAGTTATTCACTCAGGGTATATTCCAACTATAGAAGAACTTGTTCATTCTTGAACTTTCTTTTCTCTAGCTTTGGATGAATCAAGGGTCATATATAATGCTGCAAAGTGTAAGCATTTTTATCAGAGGAGTTAAGATAATATTCAAGTCTGTGAAGAACTTGTTGTTAAAGTGCTTGTATTGTGCAACAAAAGAGGATTGCACAAAACTTGAAAAAGAAAATCAAAACCAACATGTATTGAATTAATGACATTAATAAGTAACGTCAATGGTACTGTCACTTTGATTGAAAATATTTTAAATTTCTTGCACTAAAATATAATTACATTATACAACAAGGGGCTCTGTGGTGTCCAAACTTTATATATACAACATGTTAAGTTTCCACTTGAGAAATGTGTGAAAAAAATTAGAACTAGAGAATTAAACAGATGAGCATTCAAAAAATATTTTAAATTTCTAAAATTGGAATATGGTGATAGTAATCTTCTTTGCGAAGTGTCCGGGCTTTCTACAGAGCATGTTCTTAGCAGATTTTCGAAAATGCAAAATGTTTTTTTTTTTTTTTAGTTTTTACTATAAGAAGACATGGACTACACTTAAGAATTATTTAGCCCTTTTACAAGACAAAAACTGAGAATATAATATCGCTGGTTTAGTTCATATTTTACTAACCATTTCAATGTTCTAAATTTAAAACTACAAGAATAGATTTTATCCTAGCTTTTTAAATAGAATTTGTACAATTTTTAAGAGGAAATTAAAATTGTTCATCTCTATGACTAACCGTCGAAGGGCTGCCACAGCATTATCACTAGGTATGCAAACAATAATGAAATTTTTAAGATGGATTGAAATCAAAAATTGAAGCAGTTGTGAAATTTGCTGATGATTTTTACGAGTTCTGAGAACACGAGATTTAATTTTGAAATGCAAATGACAGTGCTTTTAGATATATGCTTCAGTTAAACTGATTTCGCTTAGACAATTGGAATTTTTAAATGAAAACCTTTGGTGAACGGTAAGACAAAATGTTGGTTCAGCATCTCCATTTGAGCCACAGGAACATAAATTTATATTTTTACCTTTAAAACGTTTTAAGTTACAAACGAATGAACTAGGATCAGTTAAGAAGTGAATTCTTAGAAAAACCTGAACTGGAATCATGTATGAACCCGAATATTTGTATTTCAAGTTGACCACCAGAATTCACTTTCTGGAAGAAGCTTATTTAATCAGTTAAGAGGAATGCAGGTTTGAGAGCATAAGCCTCCATATTGTCTTTTCAACAATCTCTTGAGTGATAATACTTTTCAAGCAATACATTGCAATTAAGAAATACATGCGTGATCGAGAGTTGCATGGGGTAGGAGATTTTAACGTTTAAATTTCAATTATATCTTGATTATTAATAACCTGATATCCACAAACACTCTTCACGGGGTTTAAATTAGGCAAAAGCACGCTGAACGTTATTTGACCCTACAGTTTCTGTATAAAGAAAAAAAATAATCTGAAATTTGAACATTAAATATGAGAGTAGATGTCAACCTCTTTGCAATACCTATGGCTAGAAAAAATGGCTCCAAATACCATACCTATTAACTAACGTTTTACTTATAGCGCAATCAAAACCAAATTAAATAAAATACTGACGCTACCGCACTGCGTGCCGACGGTTGGTGGTGGTTGATGATCTGCATTTATTAACTTCGCACTGGAAGCAACGCGACAGGTATTGGCGACAGACCTCATAATGAGGAATCTAATTCAAGTGAGAAGGATGACAATGAAACTTGCATTTCTTTCTAACTGCCCCACCACGCTAATGGAACGACTTGGGGCCATGATATATTTAACGGGTATCAGTCCCTGCTACGAGGTGGGTCTTCTGTCTCACTTTGGATCGAACCTACGATTCGATGTAATCCGCCAGCTGCAAGTGTTTTACCAGTCCTCAAGTCCACCTCGGGGCCGCGGTAGTCTAATGGTCAAGGTCGTGGACTAGCGGCCGGTGGTTTTTCGTTCAGTCGCGGGTTCGATCCTTGGTCGCAAAAGACCCATCGTGTAGCCGGGGCTGATGCACGTTAAATCTGTTCAGGGCACAAAGTCCTCCCGTTTGCGTGTGTGGATGTTAGGAGAGGTGGTGCCAGCTCAGGTGTCTTCCTCGTCACTTGACCGTGGTTCAAACTTGCGTGGTCCTTCGCCAATATCCCTCATGATGCTTCTAGTGCGACATTAATAAAAACTAAACTAAAAACTCAAGTCTACCTCGGCCACCTCACTGTGTGTCGAAGATCTTATGTATAGTTTTAGAAGATGCAGGACAATATCAAATGTATTTCTTCTTTTGGAAAAATTTTACAAAACAATTTTGCACCTTTGAAGTATTTTAATGTCGGAATCAAAACGTTTGACATTTTTGCTCTTGCGCCATTATTTTCTACTTTCTCTCACTCATTTTCCCCGATATGTGCCTTTATTTCAAAAAACTTCCCACCACCCAGGGCCGAATTAAAGATTAAAACTTAACTGTTATATTCAAGTTTTTACATGAAACTTGTAATCTTTTGGTTCCAAATTTTAGATAGGGCAGTTTTCTAAAAAAGCTTATACAGGAGATCAGATGAATGTAATTTCCTGCAAAAATACTGAAATATATCAAAAACTAAAAAATTAATAAAAAAGGCAATTTTTTTACCAAAATTTATAAACAAACATGGTTTACTTTCCATATTTGAAGATTTAGCATTTGTCATTTTGATAGACAGGCGTTCTGGTTACTTCTTCGAAAACTGTTAAACACAGTGATGGGATATGGACATGCATTTTTTTGTCGAAGTTCCCCATTCGTGAAGAAGTTTTGATCTCATGGTCACTATTTCATTTGAAGGAAGGATAAATTTATTTGTGCAATAAGACAAGGATATACACCAGTAGATCAAATATCCCAATTAGACTTTTCCAGGCGCTGATGGGTTGTATCAGAACTATGAGGGCGGACACTGTCATGGAGGCTGACAACTGTTAAAACTGCTATCTTCTTTATTTTGAATGGTTCGTGCATTCTTTTTAATGTCCTGAAGTAAACAGCCCCGTTGATCGTTACCCCCGACTCAGTTCAGTGACTGCAGACCGATTTTAGAAGTCTTTGACAATCTTCTTCGTTTGATATCAATAAGCAGAGAAAAATACTATATGTTAAGAACTGGTGAGGATTGAACGTTGATGTATTGCTTATCAATTTTTGCTTGGAATGTATATACAGATGAGGGGTGCTCTCTCAGGGTTCGACCTCGTCATTTGATTATCACTTAAAGTTTTGAGTCTTAATGTCTCTGGTTAACGAACCTTAGATATGGTGGAAAGAGACCGCGTATTCAGGTTCAGTAAAAGTGTCACTTTATTTAACAGAAAATGTGTCCTTTTTTATCAGCTACATTTTATTCAGAATATCAAGATTCATGAATAATTACCTATTATTAATAGAAACTGGATTTTTAAGCCTTAGAAATTCATATTATGTGTGGAGGAAAAAATATAATAGCCTTCGTTGCTCTATAACCCATAAAACAAGACAATCAACCAATTATTATGAAGGGATGACATGTAACAAAATATGCAAAATTTTAAATTCCTTCCTTTGGAGAAGCAGTATAAATGTTACAACTTAGGTATCAAAACGAATTTTGAATTTGTCTTCTTAATTTTAGCTTCCATTACGCAGAGTGAATGATAAATAAATAAAACGATTTTATCCTATTTTAAAGCAATTTTAGCTTAAAGAGTTAAAAGTAGTTATTCTGTTTTAAATTTTACATGGTAAGTGAAACGGTTAGAAATTATTTCAAGCAGAACAGAGGAATTTTTGTAAATTTCTATTTCCCTAAAATGAAAATTGAGTAAACGGGACTTGATTGCGAAAAAAAGTAAAGAAGGTTATATAAAAAGGTAATAAGTTTTTCCTCTTTTTCTGTGAGTGCTTAAAGTAATTTTAAAAATAAACATAATGTGACTAAAGTATTTTATTCCGAGAGGATACCAAAATTATTTGTAATCGTTCTATATTATATAACTATATTTCTTATAAACATGACTTTATATAGTTTACATAAATTATCTTTTTTAAAAAGATTGCAGGGTTTTCTTTTTTTTTTAAATGAATTTTGCCTGAACGCTTGATTTAATAATTTCTTTAAGTATTGATTTATGTATAATTTATGGGAAAACTTACATATTTTTAAAGGAAATTTAATATATTTTACATTATATTGATTCCGAAATGTATATCTGTCATAGTATACGCATGTATAAATTTGAATTTAAAGGTCAGGATTAGAATTAATCTAAGATGCCGATATTGTTTCTATTTAATTGTCTTTTACCCCTCCGCTTCAACACTATCACAAAATAACTAAAATCATTCCAGTAGTCAGTCTTAAATGGCTGTGGTTACAAAATGTGTTATGGGGATGAGTTTCAGATTGACTTATTGATCAGTGACCCTTGAAAATCCATTTCCACCGTGTAAGGTATCTAGTAACTTATAATAATCGCTTAAAAAACTTTCTTCTTTGAAGTAACTTTTTAAAACAACATTTTATTTTCCACGAATAGTTGCTGTGCCATTATTATTCTACTTTCTGGTAAAAACTCATTCATTTTTCGATATTTATCAAAGGAAATTACCAGAAAACTTTAGTTTTTTCTAAATATTATGTTGTTATTAGACACATACGGACAATTACGATATCCTAATGGTTACGATAGTGAACTCGAGACCAGTGACCTTTAAGTCTAATGGGGGATTCGAAATTTGTTTCTTCTTTTAAAAGTTCTTAAGTGAAACTGTTGAATGCCTAGTTCAAAGGTCAATCGTCAATATTTTTGAGGTTGATTTTAATTTGAGATTAAAGGATCAATCTTTAACACTGTCAACACATTATACAGATGGTATCTAGCAACAAAAATTACATAATTCCTTTAGGGATAAGCTCAGATGAAAGGTATGAGATGAATACATATAGATTCTTTACAACGTTAAGTGGAATCTGTTTAATATATAAAACTGTAGGGGGTGAATAATTTAGTTACTGCATTCATGCCTTAAATGAATTTGCAGTAAAATTCCATACATATCATTTAAAGCACTTTCTTTGTTTCTCCATCTGTGATTGGTGAAGGCCCATGAAAATCTGTTCATTTTGTTAAGTTAGATATCCATCCACACAAATTTGCCAAATGTTCCTGGGCACGAGCTCAAGGCTGATATTTTTATTGAATCTTGGGTTCGAGTCCTCTGATACATTCCCCTTCTAGGGGAGGTTATGCATGCGAAATCAGTACGGGCAAATTCACGTAGAGTGATTGATCGCTACAAAAAACATTAGAGTTCGCACCTTCTTTTCACAGAAATTTCCCTCAAAACTTACAAAATGTTATAAAACTTATTATATACATATCTCAGTGAAAAACGTTCTTTTATAATTTAAAAATGGAAAAACGAAACCACTGAGGTTATTGAGCCATAACATAAAAGCATAAACCAAAATTGTATATTTTAATCATTTCCTAGATTATGATG
>BMAW01064737.1:41969-91503 GCA_019974015.1 Nephila pilipes | reverse complement strand
AATAGATGTTAAAACGTCAGGTAAATAAAGTTAAGCTTAATATTCACATTGATACGTGTCTCAAGAATGGCGAGGGCAAATAAAAAAAAGCTTCTTATAACATCACAAAGGGTAATTCTGTAATAAGTAATTTTTGCAATTGCTATCTAGAGCAGAAATAGGAAGGGGTGCCAAGAAAGAAAAGAAATACAATTGTTTCATTTTTTCTCTTAGTCACTTTAAAGTAAAACACTTTAAAAGCTCTCTGGAATTTTCTGTCATATATATTTCAACTATTTTCTTTTATGGACTCAGAACGTAAAAAATGTAAAGCTTATGAAATATTTTGGTTAAAAAAATACTCTTGTGAGTTATATATAATGAACATAAATTATATTTTTGATTCAGACAATTTTCTATTAATTTTCAATTCCCTTGTTAAGTCATAATATTTGCTTTTCAGTACCTTTTAGTAAATGTTACACATCACCATTAATATATATATATATATATATATATATATATATATATATATATATGATGGTGTGGTGGGTGTTTTTGCATGCAGCGTATGCGAGCTCTTGCATTAATGATTCAATTTATTTTAAGTTTTTTCAATTCATATTGTACAATTTAAATCAACAAAAAAAAGGAAACATTTTCATAGTTCAAAATGTAATAAGTGTATTTGAATTAATGTTTCTATTAAATAAATATCCATGCTGAATTTTTTCTAGATCTAAAATTATGAAATTTCATTAATTTTTTTTTATAATCTTGTATCTCTTTAAAATTTTAAATATGTTTTTACATGTGATAAATATTTTGCTTTTAATAGTTTCGAAAATCATTCATTTTTAAAAAAAAATACGACAGTAAAGAATCAGCTTTTCTCAAATTTGATTGTTTTGTAAATTCAAAGAGAACAATAGTTAAAATAGGAGTGATTAATCAAATTTAGTCAAAAGTTATATCTAAAGTAAGGTTTTATTAAAAAGGTGAAAAAAATAGTTGCTGGTATTCCATTTTTGAGTAAAAACGAAAGCTTTCAGTATTATATATTATAAACTAGTGGTGGAACTTTGTACATATTAAAAAAATTATGTAATTTTGCGTTTATCAAGTCTGTTCCTTTAGGCACTTCCTGCATAAACAAATCCTATTATTTTTGTCGATTCAGTAAATTACTTATTTCAGTAAATTATTCATGGTTTCACAAACTATATGACTAATATTATTTATACACATTCACTGCTTCATGTGTCAATCGTCGATTCCCTTCACCTTTGTTAGCACATATTACGTACGCTGTTCCACACCACACGTTATTTTTGGCATAACTGCTATTTTGTTACACAATCACTATTTCCTATCACAATGACTACTCCTCGTCATGTTTATTGATCACGCATGCTCACTGCTTTTCGTCACAATAACTTTTTCCTATATGAAAAATTGTGTGTTGGCAGAATCGTTACTATGTATTATGATCTTAAGAGCAAGCTTCTTGTCTGCAAAGATAATAAATACGAAGGTGTTTCAAAATGTTGATGTTTTTGATGACAGATGACGAAGATAAGGCTATTTGGAATTATCAGTATGTGATACCAAAACAATTTTGACACTGATTAATCAGTTAGATTTGATTTCGAAGTCACTTGCGTCCAAATTAAAAATTAACTGCTGTCGTGTAGAATTGTAGTCATATTTTTAACATTGAAATACGGTATTTGTTATTCAATATGTAAAACAAAAAATGCACCAATTGCTATTAATATTGTATTTTTCAAAGAAATAATACAACACTTTATTTTATAATGTATTTAATATTTAATATCCTCTATTCATATAAAAGATAATATCACTTCTTACATCTATTTATAAACTCGATTTCTTTAAAAATAACTTTGTTAGTCTCAGATTTAACATTTATACAAGGAATACGATATCACTATTGACATATTATTAAACGATCATCTTTTACATTAATCGGCATTATTTGGAATGTTTTGAAAATAAGAGATGTTAAAGTATAAATTTTATAAGACATTTAAAAAAGTTTAAATTTTCAACTGAAACACGAAATTATATAAATAATTAAGGCACAACTTAAATATTATTTTTATGGTCAAAATATAATTTGTTAGAAAAATATTTCTTCAGGTATACTCACCATTCATTAGCTATTCTACACAAACAATAATACATATATTTGGATAATTAGGAACAGTTTTCTGAACACTGAAACATTACAAAATTTTTATAAACAGTCATTAGTTTTAAATAGAGGGGAGTATCCCCATCTTCGAATTTAAAACTGATAAAGAAGCATTTTGCCTATTAAATTAATAATAACATCATTTTAATCAAACAAGATGTATTGAATTTACTTATGTAATAGCTTATGGGGATAAAAAGAAACTAATAAATAAAAGTTAATAATTTATTTTCTAACAATTTTTCAAAAAGAAATACAGTAAATATAAAAAATGTAATATTCGGAATATGAAATACATATCTATTGGAAGTTTAGTTTTATAAACTGAAGGCTAATATGTGGGTTAATAAGTGTCAAATTGAGAGAATTGTGTTGAAGATATATATTGCTTGTAAGTATTTAAGGATGTATAGTTATTTTCCTCATATTGAGACAAAACTTTGATCAAAGGAACACTAAATTTATGTAAAAAGTGAAAGTTTTCCTTAAAACATTCATTTTTTAAAGTCCCAGTATATTTTCTACTGTATAATCTTAAAGTAATCTAGTTTTCTTGATTTAATGCTTTGCAGAAACATTCAGAAAAGTGTATGACAAAGTTATCTGGATAGCATCGGAGAATATTATGTTATATATCACTTAAGAAATCAGCAACTACGGGTAAATAAAAGACGATATATATCGTTTGAATTTAAGTTGTATTTGTGCATATAAGGATTTCAGAAATACAGCCGTAAACATTCAAAATGATTAAGAAATTAGTTGGGTCTGTAGCTTAAAGATAAACTTATAAGTCATACTAATGCTTAGATATTCTTGAAAGATTTTCAGAGATTGTCTAGAATTTCCAAATAAGACTTATATTTAGAGTCGTATTTATAGCTTCTAAGGAGGAACTTCTACTATATAATCAATATAAATATAAAGGAAGTTCATAACAGTTAAGCTAAAGTTTCAGTACTTAGTCGTATGTCTTTTATCTCTGCACGCTTAAGCTATACTTCAAAGTACTCTCTCTCTCTCTACTGGAATTATATTAGTATTAAAAATATTATATTTATCTTTTATTAGTGGTACGTTCCATAATTAATGCAAAAAAAGTTCATTCTGTCTTAAAAACATTACGTTAGCTGTTTTGTAAAGCTAAAAATCGTTGAAAAGGAATAATTCTTTGCTATTTTTCTAATTTTTGCAGACGTTTCGTTGCGTTTTATGTTCTGTTAAGTTTGTGTACTGTAAAACATCTAAACATTCATACGTAAGCATCTGCATGTACAATGCGTTTTCAATGAATATAAGTTTCTAAATTATCTGGTTAACTTTATATAGTATAAGAGCACTTAAAAGTAATACAAAATTTTCAAAATGTGGTAAACGCGAATATGATATATATATTATTTTCATTCAATTTAATCATAAAAAATTACATTTGTTGTGAAACAAAATAGTATGGAAATGCTTAAAGAGACTAATTTAGTTTACTTTTTAAAAATTATTAAACATTATTGTTTAGATGCATGGTGTCTTTTAATTTTACGAAGTTCTGCCAAGGGACCCTAATTTCAATATCTAAAATATGTTTTCCGAAAATAATTAACATGATTTTTGTGATATTTTGCCTTTAAAGTTTATTTATTTGGTAGCCATGTACAAACACATAAAGTTAGAAAAATTTGAAAATTACCAAGCAGTGAAATTCTATGTTGAAGTGAGATAATTACTTGTGAAATAGGGCTTTACTTTCCTCAGCGAAACTCTGATTTTCCCTTTAGCAATTAGCTTTAACTTAACCTGAATTGTTAATATACTTAATCTATAATTTTACACACTCCAGTAAACAAGCTTACATATGCACACACAACAATATATATATATATATATATATATTTATAGTCAATAGTTCTGCACTTGCGTTTCAGTAGGAATAATTTGATAGGAAAATATGTGTGTTGGGCAGTGAGTAAAATGGCTTAGTGAGTCTCATATTTCACGCAGTTAATTTTATAAATATCTTCCTATGACAAAATTTATTTTAAATAAAAATTTACGTACTTAACTCATTTGGTTTATAATTTTACAAATACTAGCTAAATAATAACATAATTAATATAATTGTGAAACTAGGCAAATGATGAATATTACTATTTTTTTCTCGGGATATTGCCTGCATTTACTTAATTTTAATTGTTAAGAGATTATCAATGTGTCGCATGCATTTTTGACACAATTTTTTAGTTACTATTTTTAGCATATCTAATATTTAAACAATTTCTTTCATTACAATAAGGTGGCTCATATTACTAAATCTTGTATATTAATTATGTGATAAAAATATAGATGCATGGTTTTTATAAGTAAATGACATATTTTCTTAAAATGTAAATCTTTTGTACAATCTTATATTTTAAAGAATTTTAAAAACCATATATTTTACAATTTTTTTTTTTTTTTTCATTTTAGTGCTTGCTTCAAAATTACGTACTTTTCACTATTTTAAAAAGAGAAAGTATGTAAAGTATATGAAGAATAAAAGATAAAATTTTATAAAAGCATTTTTAATGATTATTAATTGCACTGTTATTTTACGTTAATTTCCTTGCTTAGCTAATAGATTTATGATTATAACATTAAATTGTTATTCGAAGAATAATTTTCAAAAATATTAAAAGTAAATAAAAATATTCATTGATTGAATAAGATGCAAGTAAATGTTTCTTATAGTTAAAGCAATTTATTATAAATATGAAATGCTCATGTGAATAAAAATATGAACTAAGTTACTATCAATATTCAATGAATAAGGAGTCTCGGGATTCTATCCTGAATGTGAAACATCATTTTTTAAACCAATGAAATTTACAAAAAAAAAAAAAAAATATTTTGATATTTTTACCATGTATTATTAAAATTGCATAACATACCGAATAATATAAATATTCATATATATTTATATTATTCGGTATGTTATCTTGCAATTTTAAATAAATAGCAAAAAGGTATTGAAAATATAAATTGGATGCTTTTAAAATTACAGAAATCAATATTTTACCTCGCACAATTTTCTTAAGTACAGCATTGATCAAAAATTACAAAGGTGAAAAAGGAATTGTTATTTAGAAGATAAATGATCAGTTTTAAAGTTATGCATAAATTTAAAAAAGGATAGTTAAGACTAAACTAAATACAACTATTTAGAATATCAAGAAAGCTTAAGAAATAATGCAATTAATGTTCATTATTTTCTTTTCTCTTAGAACATTTGTCTGATTTATAAATAAATTAATTTTGAACATGTGCTTGAAATTTTAAGCCAATATGGTTAATAGTGTCCAAGAAATCCTACACATGAGATATTTTTTTTTTGTTTTGAGGAAATTAGAGTTTAATTAGAAAAATAACAAAAAAGAAATGAGCAGAGTTATTTTTTTCTTGATAACTCTGGCAGTTTTGATAGGATCTTAAACATTTGACACCAAAATATTCAGAAAAGATGGGTTCCAACATATAAGATTTTACTTAAGTAAGAGTCCTGAGACTCCATAATGGAGAGAAATTTATTGAAAGAAAGATTTGTTGCCTTTTATGATATCAATAAAATTTAAATTTTTTACTGAATAAGTTCGGTGTTTACGATCAGTTAAGAGTGTATTACCCTATATTTAATCCATTTTATTATTATACATATATCCTTTTTTCGCATGTTTTTGATACTAGAACCAAATTTATATATAAAATATTTCTAAATATAGTTTTTCTCACTTATTTTTAAGCATTTTAAATGCTTTTAATTTTGCAATAAATAGATAAGATATTTATCGCTGTAATAATAATTTCTTTGAAAATTGAGTAATTTTCTTAATAAATATTTATTTTTAGAAATTCTGTTTATATTTTATAAATCGCAAGCAATTGCATTCGCGAATTAACGATTAGTTTGTCTTTCATTAGAAAAAATATAATTTTTATTCAATAATTAATTAAATTTATAACAGAATGATCCTATAACTACATATATATTTTTAACCTTTCATGGTATATCGTTTTATATACTTAAAATTATTATCCTTTAAAGAGAAAATTTGCTATTAAATTTTCAAGATGACTATTATATTAAAAAGCTCTATTATTTTTGCCTCATTTAAATGGTTGCTTGCAATGAGTTGTCTTTTAAACACTTTATTTAAAAAAATTTCTTATTTACTAGTTTCTAATGCATTATCAAGATTTATTCGATTAACTAATAATATCTTTGAAACTGTTTATGGCAATATCTATAACTAGTAATCAGAATTATATAAGAAATTTAAAATTTATATTTGAGTAGAGAAATATCTTCTAATCGATAATAAAAAATGTAATTTATTACAATAGGGGTCTATAGGAGTTTTAAACATCACAACTAAGAATATAGATTATTTGAAATACTTTTTTCAAAAATTTAGTTCTAAATTATACTATACAACATTGTTTTAAATGTTTGGTTTAAATTTGTAATTTCTCTCTATTTTTAATTAATTATACTCATGCGGATATTATTCTCAGACTTACGTGTAAAATTGTCTATGTACTCCGTTTAATATGATTATTTACTACCAATGTAAGATGTAAATTTCATTAACTTATGCATGTAAATAAAATAAATACATCGGTGAAAAAATTAAAATAAGTCACTGAAATTATGAATTTGTTACAGAAAAGGGAAATATGCAAGGGCAAAATTTTGTGTTTCCGATTAATTTCAAATATATATAATTTCTTTTGTTAAAATAATTTTTTAAAGAAAAATGCTACTTCGACATCGCAAGCAAGACTTTCCTTGATTTATTATAATATAATATTTTGAACCTATATTTCTATTCATTTCTACTGTTTTATTTTTGCTTTACATTTGGAATGATCAAATACAAAGAACATCAAGTGACTGCAACTTTTGGCATCATAGACGTTTCAGCGATTTCTCGTTTCTAAATATTTCCCCCTAAATCGAAAAAGCATTCTAATTTTACAGAACTAGAATTTAAGTTGAATTACTTGTCAAAGTAACATTTATTCATTATATAATAAACTTAAAATTGATGAGAATAAAAATAATATTCGTAGGACAATAAAATATAAGAAATATTTTTAGTTTTATTTATTCCATGGAAAAATGATATCTTTTCTGGTCGTAGTCATTCCTCTTTGCATTATTTACGAAAATAACGACAGAAAGATTTAGAATGCTCATATATAACAATATCTAACCATCTATAATAAATAATATATTTTATTAAATATCGTAGATCGCTTTGAATGGCGAAAACAAAACATAAACTACAAGTCGATGGATGTCGCAAATAAACAGATAAATGTGCTAAGAACTACTTCACTTAGTAAGGTGCTATACTATGTCGCGTGATATACGAGACAGTCTAGCAGTCCAGTAATTTGTGTCATGGCATGATAAAAGATGCGCATAATGCTATTAACTATTCAAAAATCCATTTTTTTTCTCCCCGTTCCTTTTTCTGAGCCCAAAAGCTTTAGCACGTTATCCAATGAGAGTAAAAACAGTACAAGTCTCTTTGGTGCCACTTAATGTTCAGACATTCTTAGCATAAAAGGTTGAAAAGATAAATCAAACACGGCCGTTCTCAGTTGCTATAATTTGCATTACTAATTTCTAACTAAACTCTGACATCACCACCATATACTAAATAAAATTCAGTCTAAAAATAGAAAAATGATTCATTATGATCTTCTGACTCACACCATTTTGAAGCACCCGCCCACAGTCTTTTAAGGACCTTTCTCTCAGTATTTTTTCTTTTCCTCGAATTTTTAATCTCGTTTACTTTCTCATCGTGGTGTAGATTCTCCTACACACACTGATTAACAGAATTCTTATTCTGTGTTCTATGTCATCCGAGAAAAGGGGGAACTCTCACGCAAGCAGCGCGTAATGATGACCCAGTCGAGAGTTGGAACAGTCTCATCGCTAAATATATCATCCATATGTATGGAGAAAGAAGACAGATTTTCTTTTTCTTTCCCTCATTTTGAGGGATAGATAATGTGAGAAGGTTAGAATGGCGTGACTGAGTTTTGATCCTTTGACACGCTCTTCTTTTTCTTTTGAAAAGACTCAGTAAGGGTCCCGTGGTGTTCTTTTTAAAGAAGGAAATAAATTATCTTGAGTATTTGGTTTCGTATTTGCAGTTTCATTCACTTTGATAGTGTTACGTGATTCTACGTTTTGAAATGACGTGAACAGCTGATGCTTTCTTTTGCTCCGAGCACTTAGAATATGTAAAATGTAGTCATTTATTTAGTACCTGACTTTTCCCTAAGTTGTTAATATTAGTAAGATAAATGGCTACTCAAGGAACACAATTTAGAAGATGAATATATTTGAGGCAAGATTTGTCAAATATTTGTTTCTCTAGAAAAGGTATTCATACAATTTTGAGTCACTCAATCTGACTTTGTAATATTTTTTGTCCCTTTACATTAAGCAATTTTAATTTCGATAAGTTGGTTTTATCATAAATTACTATTCATATAATTAAGTTTTATCTTACATAGTTATGTCATACACATTATTATAATTAAACCATTATTTGCTTATTAACCATAACAGAAGTAATAGCAGATGTTGGAGTCATGGTTGGTTATATTTATTCAAATTTGGTGCAATAGTAAGACAATATATATAAAATAAGAACTCGGATCATACTGGTGATGTATGTTAAATTAATCTTGAAAAAATTCCGGTTTAAGCTGGTAAATTTTCCTATCCAATTTATGTTACTTTATTTAGGTAGACGCAATGGTAAATTGATCTTTATTGGGAATATTAGTATTTATGTATATATTTAAAAACACTTCGGATTACACTCATGCACAATTATCCTAATTTACTTACTTATTCTTAAAATTATTCTTATAATTGATATATGACTGTTTTATATTTATAGACCAAATATTATACAGTCTACCAGGGAGATTTTCATAACAATTTATAAATTTTGTATTCTACCATTCACATAAACTTTCCACAATTATCAAACAAAAGCTAGTAATAGTTAAAAATTATACTTACTAAATGTATAATATTTACATTTGTTTTTTTTAATCATTTTTATAATAATTCATAAAAAAATCATAAAATGTAATATTTGTATATATATATATATATATATATATATATATACAGAGGGACATTCACTAATTTAAGCACAAAGTATTAAAATAGTTTTTCGTTTGCTGATGGTAAAAATATTATATGAACGATGGATTTTAATTTTATATTGATCAAATATAAAAATATGAAACTTTGCTGATAGTAAAATAACTTTTGATATTAAAAAAAAGAAAAATAATTTACTTTTATTTTTCAAAAATAAAGCAATCCAAGTATAAAAATAGTAAAATTATTAGTTAGAAAGTAACTTTTGGACAATAACCATTTGGTAAAAATAAAAAAAATATATGGAATCAAGTAGACGTAGCTTTCCCAGCGTTCCGCACCATCACCCTATTATGATAAAGGGAAATTAAACATTTGGCAACTTTCAATACGCTTTACTCAAGAATATATAAATCATAAAATTACTTCGTTTTTAAAAAAGGTATCACATACGAGTATATCATAAAACTCATTGAGGCTAGTTTGAAAAAATTTACAACGAACCTCATGTAATGCAGCAACTTTCATTGCAAATCGAAATTATGGTAGCCGTAAAGATATATTTTTAAAAAAAGGAAAAACATGGTTTTACTTATACTACTTTGCATTTTTAAATTTGTAAAATAATTTAGTTTATAGAATTAGATTTGTTTAATTTCGAATTTATTACTTTACAAAATCTCTTTTTTCAGAGAATTTGATTAGTGATTTTAATATAAAGCCACTTTCCGTTTTGTCAAAAAATTAATTTCTATCAAGCTTTACTTCATTTAAGCAAAAGATGAAATAGAAAAAAAATAATAGAGAGAGAGAAACATTATATATGGAATTACTATTTATGCAAATAGAATTTTATTTCGTTTCAGAGGAGTCGTATGTAAATAAGCAAAAAAAAAAAAAAAAAAAATTATTTTTTTTTCTAAAATTAAAAATCGCCCCCCCCCCGGGGCGACGATGTTTGATAACATGATGACTAACCAATTTAAAAGAAAAAATTAAATCAAGCAAAAAAAGCAAATTAATCAAGATTTTTATTTTAATAAGAAAATGTTGCAAAAACAGTTCAAAAGTAGGTATTATTTCCACTAGTAAAGCTAATACAGCCACCTGTAGCCTTTTATCTGCAGTTATAAATTACCGAACAAGGAATAATTCTTATATGAACTGTAATCATTTCGCATAAGTAATTCATTTATACGTAGTTAATCACGTTTCATTATTAAAGAACATTCGAAAATCTAACAAGAATCAATACTGCATTACATTTCTTTGATTCCTCGAACTCCTTCAAAAATCATAAGCTTACCAGAGCAAAAAAACATCTATTATTGGGGAATTATCAAGCAAACAATAATAATCTCACATCGGAACTGATAATTTCACAAATCACATGATGGTTCATTGCTGTAGCGTTTTTTCACACAATTTGTATATTTATATATATATATATACTTTAGTAGTAGATTTTTCAAGAAATTCCTTACTCACTTATAGCTTTTACTAAGAATTTTTATAAATTTTGTTAAAATTATTTTAAAATATTTTAAGCAAATTCTTCATATTTAGATAATTTTAACTAACTGTATATGGTTTTTTTTTTTTTTTATCTTTGTGAACTAGTACATAAAAACTTGAAAATTTCCATAATTTTTCCCTTCATTTTAAGATGATTTAAATGCTTCAACTAACGTCTTAAGATAATTTAAAACTTACTGTTGAAAAATTCTTAAGAGTAAGTAATGCATATTCACTTAAATCAGTAAAATATTTTTTGCATATCAACGTAAGAAATGAATGCTGTTTATGAATTATACTATCAGTAAGTATATAAAAAAGTATATTTTTAATTTTTTTTTCTTACTTTTACGTCTTAACATTAACTTGAAACATAATATAAGTTTACAATGTAAATTGACGAGATAATTTCTAAAAATCATCTAAATATTGTAGAATGTATAGTTAATCAATTAAATGTTTGTATGCTTTCAACCTGCAGATTTAGAAATTAATCTTTTAAGATACTGAAATATAAATGGGAAACAATAAAGCATTTGACAAAGCTTCCATTTCTGTTTACCTCAGATATTTTGATCTAGTCCAACTAACCAAAACTTTTAAACAAAAGAAAAGGAAATTCTGAATATTAGATTGCCTGAAATTCGAAACAATAAACAAGGAAATTCCGGGAAAATAAGTGGATTATATGCTTCATTATAATTTCTTCTGTTTTTACGCTCAATAAACTGCGATCTTATTCAATTTGCTGCATAAAAGCGAAATTGAAGATTACTGGTTTAAATGAGAAGAGTCAACGGAAAGAAAAGGGAATTTTCGTTCTATCTGAAATCACGTCTGCGCAGAATAAAGTGACGTCACGTAGAAGCGCCCCTAGCTAAGAGCGAAAATTCGAACTTCAGATCCCAATACTCCTCAGTCATGCTTCAATCGTCACAGCTGATGGTCGATGTGAGTTAGCCTTTGTGTTTGAGCTTTCCCGCATGAGGATAGATTTCAAGGAAAAACTTGTTTTTAAGAGTAGGAAAGCGTGTCGTTTGTTAGTCTTAATTCGAAAAGGAATACAAATATTATAAATGTTAATGAATATTAAGCATTATTAATATAAAAAATCTATATCAAATGCATTTTACTCGAAATTTCTAAGATTCATGCTGCTCAAGAGAGCGTATTAATCGCATGTTACTTTTTTTCCCCATTCTTTTAAGACAGATGAATGAAATTTGACATTTATCATCTTATAACTTCAAGTTTTATTTTTATACTTTCTTTACCAATATTGGGAAAAGACTACACGTTGATTAATAAGTTCTAAGCAATTTACAATTTAAATACGATACTAAATTATCTGCAATATCTTTTGTTGAAAATATACAATTTTTATGCTTGTTATAAATTAACTGATATTAGTTTTCCCACTTTTAAAATTTATTCGTATTTAAATATAGAGTTCACCAATGTTCATCAATTGATTTCTTAGCAACGTTGATGTGTTCATAGTAAAAAACCGTCAGTAAACGTCAATGGTATAAATTTACTTATATCAGAATTACTAATAATTTGAGAGTAAGAGAAAGGATCCTAAAAACTAGACATTTTATGCGCTTCATGTGAATCATATTATTCAAGTAACTCGTTGAAAGAACAATAGAACGGGCATATTGAAATACATTTGAAGCATGCATGCCTTAACGAAACTCCAGTGAGAAATATAAATTCACTCATCATGGATACACTTAGTCTAAAGATTCTTCTGATGGTTATTCTTCTCTTATTCTTTGTACTGAAAATAGGTAAGTTAGTAGTACTGTTAGTAGAGCTAGGATAAAAGTTAGAAGTTTTCAAACATACTTAATTTAATTTCAGAATTTGCTATTTATTTTTCAAATTAATTTGAGTGGTAGATTTTTTTGTCTTAATAATTGTCTCAATATTAAATTAAATATATTGTGTTAACTGTGTAACTAGCTATTTCGTAGTTATTTACTTAAACATTAATTAATTAAATGCCATAACTTACTAAAATTTTAATATAAGTCAATTATTAAATTTAGATGGCAATTTACTGTTAGAATCAGAAAATAGAATTTTCATTTTCAAGATTTAAAAAAATAATAAAAATGTTAATGAATTAAAACAAAGAGTATTTTTGATTTTTATATCATTATAGATTTAATGGGAAATAGTCCTTCTTTCTTTCTCTAATTTTCAAAGACCTATAAATATAATTTTAAGTAAATTTTTGAAGAATATTTTCATGTTCATTGTAATTACATATAGAAGGAAATATATATTTCGAATATTCTGAATTATGAAACCAATCACGTTATTTACTTTTTAAACGTAAAACATCATTTTGCAATAGTTATATGCACTTAATATTTAATATATTTATGGAATAATAGTTTCTAATATAAAATTGATAACATCTGTTTTACATAATGGGGACATAATGTAACGAATTCTCCTAATTTCCTCCCCAAAATTATTAATACAAATAAATATATCAAAATAAATAAACAATGTTTATTCCCTAATTTTGAACACATTTAATTATAAATTGAGTTATATTCATAACATAAAAGTATTTTTTATAGTTTGTTAAGAGTATAGAAGGAAAAAAAAACAAATATTTTTTGTCATGCTAAGAATAAAGAAAAATTAAATATTTTAAGATTTATTCATAGCAGCCACGTATCATCTACTAAACTTATACTTTAGAAATGCACACCTTAAACAATACATGGTATTAGAAAGAATTGAATCGGAAAAGGTAATAACAAATAATAAATATTCAAGTATAATTTGTTGAGTGTAAGAAAGGTAACTTCTTTATTTCATTGTAGTTTAAAACAAAATATTAATGAGGTTTTTCTATGAAAAAAATTGAATTTCGGAGATTATGCTACAAAAAACAATCAATAGTTAAAAATGTTTGAATAAATTGATTTAACTTACTTAATTTTTGTTGCTTTTTTTCATCTATTTTCAAGGATAACATTTACATGAATATTACAGAAAAGTGGCGCATTACTATAATTCGCACAAACACGTTTCATTAAGAGAATGAAATTTTTTTTTGTCTCATACAGATAATTATAAGAGCTGAATACATTTGAAAATCAATGTTTCCCCTTAATTTATATAAAACATAATTTTAAATTTTAAGAAATTCAGTTAAATTTTTGTTTAAAAAATACGTAATGGATTTTTAAAACAATTTATACATTAGAAGCAATTAAGGATATTTTCAGGATTTCCTGAATTTCTTGTATGAGGGAAATTGCTTGTAAACTTTGTTTTATTAAAAAATTATGGCTTATTTTAAATACTTATTTAACACAGATTAAAAATCATTGGTTGGTCTATGTTTGGACATAAGTTCTTAGGCATGTTTCAATCTCATTTAATATTATATGCTATTTTGAAATATGCTAATCATATTCTTTTTATAAATTCGACAAATGTGCAATTCAAAATAAAATATGTATTTAAAAAAGAAATTTTCTTACTGTTCAATCCCTCTACCTTCTAAATTTGTGAATGAAATGGATTTATCAGAAATTTCATAAGAAATTAATATTATTCATGTATGACTATTTTCATTTTTAAAATCCTTAACATTTTTTAAATATATTAATTAAGTAAAATAAAAATGAAACCTTTTAGAATTTTTTTATAATTGTTTTTTTCAAATTACCAAAAAATAATTGTTTTCCTAAAACATATCATAATGGCAATAGAAAACAAGATATTGTCTATTGATATGTGCTTTTAATGTAAATGCATCGAATACTTCATAAGAAATTTGTAATAAACTTATAACAGCTCTTAAGAAGTTAATGTTAAAAAATAAGTTATTGCATAAGTAATAAATAACTATGATAATTAGTAAAGAACCATGCATTTTGATATCTCTTACAGAGTATAGAATTTGTAATTAGATGGTTTAGATGATACATTTAATATATTGGTATTTCTAATTAGAGAACTAAATATTTAGTACAATTTTAGTAAGATAAAATGATTATCTTTCAAATAATCATTTCCTTTAAACGCAGCTATACGTTAAAAAATTTCAAAACTTGAGAGCAGCATACATATTCTTAAGTTTTATGGAAATCAATATTGAATGATGAATCAAATAAAATTTATATAAAATAATTTGTAGTTGGTAAGGTAACATTTTCCGTATTTTCACTGTTTGTGAAAGAATTTCTTGCATCATGTTTTGAATACGCCATCACATTATCAAGTTTAAGTATTTGCCACAAAGTTACTTTTAAATGAAGTACAAGTATATATTTAAAATTGTTTGAATGTTACTCTTACACTTTTTGTCGCAATATATGTTATATTAAAGTTTTAATGCATGCACAAATCTATAACAATAGTTTATACTCAGTCATGTGTAATTTGTTTAATGTAAGGAAACATAAAGAGATAAAATATTACAATAAAACAGGAAATTTTTTGAAGAAATTTTAAACTACTGTAAAAGAAGTAATAAGTATACATATATATTTCTCGTGTGTTTCAAACTGTAAAAATTATAATTAAATTTCTACAAAAAGAATAAAAATGCAATCGTTTATATTTTCCAGTACTATCATGAAGCAAAAAGATAATTAATTATATTTGATTTTTTTCATTCCAAAATATTTTAATGCTTCGCAAGCAAACAATATTTTCTTCTATATGTTGCTTAAAATTATTTCAAGTTTCTTTGTCTGATAAAACTCAGGTTTAAATTTAAAAAAGAATTCATTTAGCGTAATTAACTCAATATTTTGTACGAAATGTTTTTAACTAAATTTACGTACAAGGAAAGAAACCAATTTACGCTTCGCACAGCTAATTACAGTAAAAATACAACTTAGAAAACTGTTTAACGAAGGCGATAAATCCCATTCTTATACAATTTAACGCAACAATTCACATTCCTATTATAATGTTAGTTTTGCTCTTAAATTTATTTAAATGTGGAAATTAGTTTACGAGAAATTTACAGCTATTTCTCTCTATATCTCTTTTTTTTTCTTTTGAAAAGAAAAAAAAAAGAGAAAAAGAGAGGTAAATCGCCAGAGTAATGCTGCCATTCTCTAAGTATTTGAAGTTTTTCTCCGCCAAATTCCATTCCTTTAATTTTCCTTCTACCGGCTGTTTTACTCAGGGAAATAATTTTTTCCCTAGAAAGGGACTTTTTCTTTACTTCCTTCCGAGAAAAAACGGCTTTCCGTTTTACCCAGCAGCAAAATATATGAGTGATTTTATGATTTCTTCAGATACTGATCTTAAGTAAAAAAACTCTTTTTAAATTATTTACAGATCTTTTTAACATGAATTTATTTCAGTTAAATAAATATTTGCTAATTAAATATCTCGGAAACATTAACTTTTTAGAAAGAACTGAATTTTTTCCTTTTAAAAGAACTTTTAGTTACATTCTGAAACGTATTTTTTACATTTCAAATGCCTGTTTGGTGTAACAAATTAGAAAGATTAAAAAGAAATTGTTTTTTTTTTTTTTTTTACAGTTTTGGCCATCTTTAGATAATAAAAGGTAAAATAACTATTTGAAAGAACTAATTGATTTTTGAAGTAAAAAAGTGTTAATTGTGTGTGTCAAAGAACGTATTATTGTTTGAACTTTTTACATCAGAAGAATAATATTTAATTAAACTAAGCGTATTTTTTTCGAAATTTTGTTCATCAAATCTTTATACAACGCGCAAAAGAAACTAAACATAAGTAAGCAAAAAAGTAAATTGTTAGCTATAAAAGATGAACTGAAAGGAAAGGCACTTCAATAAAAATAAAAAAATTTCATGAGGAAATGTTTAAAAATTAAACATAATATCAATATCATTTAATACAAGTAATAATATAAGTAAGCGACAATAAAAATAAAAATGCTCGAAGAAAGTTTTCAGATTTCTGTTTAATAAATTTGATTTAATTTGTTACTTTCTTATTACTCTTTTATTTCATCAGAAATAAAATTAAAGCATATAATGCTATTAGATATGGATTTCTTTTCACTATATATATATATGTTGACTACGAGATAATTAACTTGCTGCTAATTTCATCTTAACTCTCTAAGTTGTTAAATTGCGTTCCATGTTATTTTGTTTTAAGACCGAAGATAACGTTAAAGCAGTAGCAATTTCCATAAAAGAATTATTCTTTCGAAGCAATAAATTTTTATCAAACTCTTTTCATCATTGTTGGATATGCGTTGTTAATCTTTTAAATATTATATTACAATATCTTTAGCATTAGTTCTCTGTGTGGAAAATATCAAAAAGAGATACCCATCATAGCCAACTGGAGAACCGGATTTAACTATTTATATTTTCGAAAATACTACACGCATTATAATAAGTGAGACACAAAATTAATGAAATTAAATAAGTTTTTTTTTTCACCACCGATTTGTAAATGGCTGCCCATCCTTAGAACACTTATGCAAGGATTAATCTTCAATTATTTCTGTACTCCGTGCATTTAGAAATCGCTACAGAAAGGAATCACCAAATCGCAAGAACGTTTTATAGAGCTATTCGCAATTCAAAGTTACAGATTGATTGTGCCAAAAGAGAAGAAACGGTCATCCACGAGTCTCCCAAAAAACGATGGAAGATGATGACAGAGTTTTGTTAGAATTCCCTGGATTTCTACAACAACGGCCATGAACTGAGAATTCTCCAGAGAATGGTACGGAAAATTTTACTAAAAAAATTAAATTTCAAGTCGTATCACTTACAATATGTGCAAAATTTAACAGTGGATAACGAAATTTGCCAATTTTACTTTTGTGTTCTTATGCAAGAAAAATTGGAAACACAATATTTTGCAATTAAACTGATTTTTTTCAGACAAATAATATCCTCAATTTTTCAAATAATGTCAATCGGCGTATTGTAAGAGTGTTGGGAAATAAAAACTATCCCATTAAATTGTGCGGTTGTAAAGAGATTCACCAAAAGTGAATGCTTTTTGTACTATGTAACAAACAAAATTTTATGAGCTTTTTTTTGTCAACAAAAAGGTAACATGTCGTAATTATCTGAAAATGTTACAAGTTTGGTTATTTCCACAATTGCGTGAGCATAGCACACATTTTTTTGTTTCAAAAGGAAAGAGCCCCAGGGTATTGATTTTTTTATGTGCGTGCTGAGATAGGTATGATACTTAAAGTATATATATATATATACACACTCAATTATACAACTTAATTTAATTCAACTTCCTTGTTCTTCCTATACTTCAATTGCCACAGTAAGGAATTTATCTTTCTTTCTGATACCATTCCAATTTAGATTTTAATTTTTGAATCATTCAAAATTTGCATTGCTTTCTATCTGCAGCTAAGTACCTAGAAGTATCTGCATTCAATACCACTTGATCTGATGAAATCCTTGCATATAAATTCGCAGTAGTAATATTTCTTCTCATACGCCGAAATATCGCATTTGGTCTACTCAAGCGTGTATTGTGAAATATACTGAATCAAGTAGACGTAGCTTTCCCAGCGTTATATATATATATATATATATATATATATATATATACAAATAAAAACTTTATCAAATTTAAGGGATAAAAGTTTTTTGTTTTTTCAAAATACATTAAATATAATAATCGCTATTTCCATCCCATTTTCTGAATTATTTGTATAAACATTTTCATTAGATATAAACAGTGCAATGATTTCCACACAAGCTTTAAATGTGATTCTGTGAAGTATATTTATTTAAATAATATCTTCTAACTTAGCATTTTAATTATTTTACTCCTCCTTTAATGTACAACCCTTAAAGTGCATTTGGTAACTTAGATTTTTAATTATTTCCTGCGATTTCTTAGAAATAATATATTGAACAACTATTTTCAAATTCCTGAAGGGATTTATATCATTATAGAGTGGTATATAATATTTTGTTACCAAATACTTCATTCAAAAACAGAGATAAAAAATTGTAATTGTATAAAAGCTTCAGAAATGTAATTTTTTAAAACCATAATAATTATACTCTTGAATATATATATATATTCAAAAGTATAATTATTATGGTAATACGCTGAACATTTGTCCATATACACAGATTGCCTCCAAATGCATAAGCAATTTATAAAGCGTTGTATTAAATACCGTCAAAGAAATTAATTATAAGATAGTCGTTATACTTTTTCAACTTTAATTGATGTAATGCTATTTTTTAAAATATTTTATAGAATGAGACATATGCATCAACCCACCATAAAGAGAAATTAACTAGGTAATTATCTAAGTAAAATATATCTATATATATATGTATGTTAATAAATTTATACATCAGTTAATTAAATTTTATAAATGAGCCTTGTAAATGGAGGAATAAGTGTAGTACAAACATGCTGAAGTAATGTATGGGTTAAGGTTGGTAAAATTTGGCTTACAGCATCAATAATTCAACTTCATCTCCCATTCTATTTTTTTTATAAGCGTAGGTAAATATTTTTTTGTTATAAATCATTCATACAAAGCTTACTCTAACAAGGAAAAGAGGCATAATGCCACCATATTATTTAAAAACACATCGATAAGATTCCAGATATTTTTCAAATATGAAGAATTTTCTAAAAACGTAATATATATTAGTATGAAGTGCATTCCTTTTACATATATTTTTAAGTACAGTTTATTGAATACAGTTGTATGAAGTATTTTAGGAGCCTTTCAGACTGACATAAATATTTTATTTTAAATGAAAATTCATAGACCTCATTAATTTTATCTCTTGTAAGTGTCTTTAGGAGATTTAATTCTAAAATAAAGTTACGTCATATCGTATAATGTGTTTCAATGGATCTTTATAAAATCCATTATATTTTCATGGAATAATTTTACGATGTGAGATTGAAGCATAGAGATATAATAAGAACCTCACTTCGATATATTTATGATGAGACAAAATCTTTGAGCCATCATTCTTCATAGTCTTTGTATTGTGAAAATAGTATAGATCTTTCATTCTGATATATATCTTGCGTGTTCTATGTCCATTAAGCTTAATATAATCCAAATCTCAGCGAAATCTTAGAAGTACATTTTTTAAATTTTATTCTTTTTTTTTTGTGTAAATATTTATTTCACTCTTACTGTTTACATTACTGTGTGTGAATATACTATAGGTTTCTCAGTATATGTAGAATCAACTTTTTCATCTTACAAAAATATACTTCTATTTAAAACATATGTCGCAAATAAATTGCAGATGTACAATATTTTGAAAGTATGTTTTCTTTTAAATTTTATTGATTGGATATAATATGAATCTAATATTGACAACACAATTGTTATTTTAAATTCCTTTCTTAAGATTTCTTATAAATACACTCCTGAATGCACTTAGAGTGGGCATATTTTAAAAATATTTTGTGTTCATATCAAAATATGATGAACTTCTCTACTATTAAATCGGATATGTGAACCCTATTAAAATCATGTCTACAATTTTTCATAATATAGGTATTAAAATAATTTCTTAAGTGTAGTTATAATGAAATATTTTTAAAAGTTATTAATAATTAAATGTTTAAGCTACATTAAAATTAGTTAGGAAAGTCTATTATAAGAAGGTAGGTTCATGATTGAAGACAATATTAGTAATCTTTATGTTTAAGTAAATATGACTAAAAATATATTTTAATGAAATTAATTTCGTTTAACAAAGGAACTGTGTTTAAAGTAACATAATTTTAGAAGCAATTAAATTTTCTAATTATATTTGCAAAAAATAAAGAGATTTCGAATTTGCTTAGTAATAAACACAGTGACCCCTTATTTTATTTACCATTCATTGTGAATACATCATTTTACTTGAAAAAATGTTTAAGAACCCCAGTTTATGTGAAAGTCCTTATTATTATAGAAAAAATATACTTATTTAAATATTTCTGGCATATTTTAATTCACTATTTCATACCAACTTTATTTTGAATAATGCCAAAAATAAATTTTTTATAAATTTACACCTAGTCATTTTTTCTAACACATAACGCCTCTGTGTGACTGAAATATTTAATTCATTTGCAATACTGAACTTACATTGCAGTAATCTATACATATCTTATAAAGCATATTATTTCTGTTTCTCGTCTTTCAGTTCTTCCACATTTACTTGGGAACTATTTGATGTTAGAGCGCATCAATTATCAATATATTAGATATTAGAATTAGAAAGTATTGGAAAGCATCAAAATATTTAGATAATAGTTTTTATCAAAACATTTCAACTAAGAAATTAAGATAAATTGTGACACTATCAAATTATCTCTCTCATCTGTCATCTTAAAATTTAATCACAAGGTGTAATTTCAACTTAAATTCTTACAAAGGCACATAAATTAAAATAGTCATTTGTATCCAAAATATTTTTATTTACTGCTCAAAAAAGGGGAATACACTCCATACTGTTAATATCCTTTCCACTAGTACTAGCAATTTCTATAAGATATTGAAAGAATGCTCTTACAGAACTAAGCTGCGAGTACCTCTTGGAATTGCTCCAACATCGATCGTTCCTTAAACAGTATGGAGTGTATTCCCCTTTTTTTGAGCAGTATAAATGTTTCACCAAAACTACTATACATGGCAGAAAACTTCCGCTCACATTACATTAACATTCTTATTACCTTAACATTTCAGCTTCTTTAAATCTCCTATTTTTCCATTCGCCCTCTCTCTACCCTTCGTTTTCTTTTTCATGGCACTTCAATTTATATAGGAACATTGTTTTTTATACTTGGAAGTTAAATTGTTTGAATCAAGTAGCATGCATAAAATGTCTATAAGGACAAGTTAATGGAAGTACGCCTCATATCGCGAAGAACTAATTTAATTAGAAATTCAATCTCCTAACCAGACAGAAACTTTCGTTTTGTATCAAATTATTTAATAGATAGTCATAATTGTTTATAAATAAAATTTCTTAAAAATTGAGAGATTTGTTACATAATCATTGATTCATAATTAATTTGCTTTATGCTTCTGAGATACATAGGAAAAAAATGGTTTAATGTAAATTCCTCATTATGCATTTTGTTTAGATTAGTTTCATAAACTTCTAACGTTAACATTCAAGATGGCTAAGGATGATTCATAATTATTTTTTAGCATGCTCTTCATTTCATGCTCTAAATATCAATTCCAGAATATTTCAGGAATTCAATGTTCAGTCTCCTTTAACATGATGAACTGAGGCCTTTCATTATCTCCTGCATTATGAAATTTCAATAGAATCTCTGGACTTGTTCTTTTTACTCTGGTAGAATATCATTGATATATATTAAATTATTTGGTTTTTTTCTTAACACGATATTTGGATAAGAATGTACACTTCCAGACATTTTGAATTCAATATACGTTTTATGTTACCAAAGCATATTTTATAGATGGATAAGCTTTTTAAAAAATCTACAAAAATAGTTTAAACTAAGTTACTTTTAATACTGCCCTCTACTGCCATGATAGCACTATAATTATGTTTAAGACGGTTAGATTAATTAAGATACTTTTTAGTTAATAAGAAAAAAATCTTAATTTTCCATGTTCTCCCTTATGATATTTTAATTTCATTTTTATAAGAGTTAGAAAATCTTCGAAGATACATTTTTACCTATGAACTGTTTCGTCTAAAATATATATGCCTTCGGAAACACAAATGGGTTTTCAAGTTTGTTTTCCTTAACAAACTTTTAGTTTAGTTTTTGCATATTTATGTTTAAAAATATTTAATTATTTAATGAATATTTTACATTATTTATAAAATCCCTATTACTTTTTTATTTTAAAATATTCCTGATGAATATAAAATTAGCCTTTGAAATCCGGTAGTTAAGGAAGTTGTATCTTCATGACTAGCCATGTTTCAGTTAAGTATCTAGTTTTAGACGTTGTTCTCTATACACCCATACTGTCCAAAATAAAGGAAAAATGCTACAAGTGAAATAAATAAATTCTCAAAGTCTCCTAATGGATAAATTAGGAAATTCGTTTATAAACGTTAGTGTCCTTCTCATCAAAATTACAAATAATAGGACAAATAGACATCGTATATCTCTGAGTAGCAGTTTTGCAAAATAAATCAATTAACATTAAAAACTAAGAAATGAAACACTAATAAAAACTTTAACAAATTTAAGTCATACGTATCATTCAACTTGAAATGTTTTACATCAATAAATGACTAGAATTACAGAAAAGATAGTAAAAAAAACAAAATTCGAACTCAGAAAAAATATAAGCATACAGAAATAATAATGTGAATAAAATATTTGAATGTATAACATAATAACTATTTAACAATATTTTTTTATTTCTTAAAAATATTTTAAAATTATCTATACATTCAACAATAAAAAAAATGTTACTTTTTTTATTACAAACCCAAGAAAAAGAATAAAATCTCGAGTAAGAAAAAGCAATCGTGCAGTCTTCAGATCTAAGACTCACGATCCTTGTTTTCCTGTCGCCTAAGCGATTTCAGGCAATCAGATTGAGTTTATTTTTCTTCGTCCTGGCGCAATTTGTCATCTCGGGTTCTTTCTAAAGATCGATAGGTAACAATGCGTGTGCTTGTTGACATAAAAGTAGTACGCGGAAGTTTTTTTCAAGTTATCTAAGTCAATGTTTACTTTGAACAAAAGAAGAAAGGAATGTTGTTAAGTTGCAACAAAGAAGTGCAAACAACCATTAAAATGGTTTTGTTTTTATCAAAAAGTGGTAATTCATACCTTTTTTTTATTTAACAAAAGCATGAAATGATCAATGTCCCTTCTTATACAAATACTTTATCATGTCTGTTGGACCATGTAATTCATAATCTGGAAGTAAATAATGTGTTTTACGCTTAATGATTCTTCTCAGAAAAATATAATGCATTGAATAAATATGTTAATTTACAATTATTAATATGTCATCGGAAGAAAAAAAGAGACATACTGACTAATAAATAATCAGGACTTTAATAATGACTTGTATTTTGTTTCAAAATTTGTTCCTTATATCTAAAGAAACAATTTTAAAAATTTTACATGCATCTGTCAAACGCATGGATATATTTTATCGGGTCTTCAGTTCCATTCAAATAATAAGAGATCTTAAGACTAACTTTATACATATAAAGAAAAAAATTGAGAAAACGAAAAGATGGCTAATGATCTGTTTGAAAACAATCAAACGATATCCATAAATTTTCTAACCTTCGTCTTTAAGTGGATTATTCTACATTTTATAATATTAATATTTTTTTAAATTGAAGTGTACGTAATACAAACACACAGATTAAGTAACTTATACTTTTAAACTACAATTTCTATAATATTTATATACTAAATTAGTTTATAATGTATATAATTATAGATAATTCTTATATAACTGTAGATAAATTTAAAATAAAATGAAAGGTATAATTGTTTTAATATTTGTAAACACATTTATGTAATACAGGAATGATGTTAGTCAATACTTATAATATAATGAAAAAAAGAAAAATGAAATGATTGTATAAAAGAGGAAGTCAGAAAAAAGTAAAAAATATAAAGTTATCTTAACGAGAACTATTAATCAGTACAGGCAAAAAAATTATACAATGATCTATACTTTCATAAATATTTTGTTAACGAATGATAATCAAGAAAATATTTTATTTATTTATTTATTATTTATTTTATTAACTGTACATTTACTGTAGCGAATTATCTAAAGCACTTATCACGCAAATGGATTAAAATGCATGAAAATCATACACAAGCATTCAGTTCAATTTTTCTTCAATCGAATTGTGAGTTGAAAGACCTATTTCCATCACATTCAAAGAAATGTTACGAACATGATATTATGCTTCGCTGAAGGAATTCTTTTGTGAAGGAAACGAAACAGTTAACGACATATCATGAGTTAGATAAAGGAAGGTTAAGCAATCCCCCCTTAACCATGGCGACGGATTCGGCAACCATTTTAGAAACTTTGCGAGAAACTTACCAACTTTGGTGACAAATGGAAACTACCCGAATGTACTGAAACCTAGGTGAAATATTGATCGGGGTTAAAATTAAGGAATTTTCGGGAATTTTCCATGTGACATCACGCCTGGTAGGGACTGGTTTCAATACTATTGACAGAAGTGAATCGGCCTATCTATGTAATCAATCTATTTTAGGAGTCTCTGTTCAGGAGTTGATAGGGAAATCAACTGGATATAGTAGGCACTTGGAAGTAAAGTATGCCAGGTGAATTTGCTTGGAATCAGTGTGTCTCTACGTCTAATAGTTGAAGCGCCTTGGAAGTGCAAAGTATTGATGAGAAGGTTACCCGTAAAGGGAACCAGTAAGCTGGTGAGATGAACGTTGCTGATACAACAGGGATTTTCAGTAAAAGTGCTGTTTGCTCATTTATCTGAGTCACTAATATGCAAAAGTACCATGTTTTTTGTTGGTGCTTTTATTGTCCACGATTTGCTACCTGTTTGTTGTCCTGAAAGCTCACGAATAAAAAATTATTTGTAATTATCCTATGTGTTAGACTTGATTTCATTCCCCCACACTAAGGAAATCTTCGTAACAATATGAAAAATAATCACGAGTCCTAAATTCAACTTGAGTAGAGGATTAATATATTGATTTTTAGAAAATGTTCGTTTGTAATGTTTTTAAAAAGCATTTTACGCGTTTTTGTGTATACTAATAAACTCTCCAGCAGAAAAGCGGAAGTTCTTTAGTAAAAAAAATATATATTTTGAATAGATTTATATAAATAACATAGATATTGATGATTTAGAAGATTTCATATCAAAAACATCTGATGTAAAACGCTATTACGCATGAATTAAGTATATAATAGAAAGCTTGATAAATTTTGACTCATGTTTATTTGAAGCATTATAAATTCAGTTAATTGTTTTTGAAATGTTAGCGGAAATGTATTGCTGTTCATAGGAGTTTGATGAGTTTAAAATGTAAGATTGATTCATGAAATCCAAAATTTAAAGCATATGTATAATTGGTCATCTATAGGAAAAATTAGATATTTTGTACTTTTAAGTATTTATAAATTAATCGTGAACATATTAAATTACATATTTTTGAAAATATATTTGAATGAAAAGACATACATGCTTATGACCTAATAATTCAAAAAATTACTGATGCTTTAAACACATTTAAAATGCAATCTATCACGTAGATATTAGTCTCTGAAGATCAGAAAAATTAAAATAGAACGGGACTAAACTATTCATGTATCACACTTGGTATTTGTTAGTATCAAGAAAATGTTTTTGAGTTAAAGGAAAAGTCATGCTTTTCTCGCATAATTCAGCATTCATGCTAGGAATAGCATTTTAATAGCATCTTATCGTTTTGGCAATGTCAAGAAAATGGTTTCGGATGAAAAAGTGGATGTTTAATAGGAAAAAGTTGTCATTCTGAAAAAAGTAATCGATCCCTTATGTCAAGTTAGCAACGACATGATGGAATTCCTTCTAAAGCTAAGCCTACATTTGGGTGTCCATCAATGAGAAACTATCTAGAAAATGCTCATAGAATTTTATGCATCAGACTATTTGCCTATGCACAGTATTATAAGAAGGGTTAACATTGTAAAATACTTTATTTATTTTATCTGAAGTTAAAATAAGTGAATAATGTATGAAGAAATTAGTAAATAGTCCTAATTTATACGAAAATTAAATAATGCGACTTTCAAAATATGCAAATTGAACTGAAAATGTATCAAATAAAAAAATTCCAATGTTAATTTTAATTGAAAAAATATGTATTTTCCAAGTCATTAAAAATATCATTTTAAACTTTAAGGTGAGTTATATTTCTTTATGGATCATTCAAACAATAAAATGAAAATAAAATAAATTCTTCAATTTTCATCATCTTTACAAATATACTGTCAAAGTACTTATCTCTATTTATTGGGTTTAATTTAAAATTAAGTTTTATATTATTCACTAATATCATACATTTAGTGTTTTTCAAAAACAAAATATTTGAGAAGTATTAATTCAATTAACAGATTTTTGTTTTGAATGCAATAGAGATGTTTTTTTTTATGCAAGTGCTATTTTTAAATATGGCAGCTGTAGCGCTACTTGTGTCATTCCACTCTGGTGCACTAAGTAACTATATATTTTGGTCAGTCACACACCAACATGGAAACATATGTCCATGTTTATATTTGTTTCTGCTCATTAAAGGCCTCACTCAAATGAAATTTCAATCTTTGGAAAACACGCATAATGATTCATTTTCAACATGCAAAATGCTTGAAACTTTTCGAATTTCATTAGCAATTTAATGAAGTGAAAAGACATATGACTCTTGTGATATCAGGAATAAAAAAGTAAAGAATTTAATGGAGGCATTCAACGTCACCCAAAAAAGGGAATCCAAACCATCCTAAGCAAGCAGGTAATATGTTTAATCAAGAGTCTGTTTCACTGCGTTTCAATGCTTTTCCACACATGGCCCGTCAAACCTAATATCTCGTTGTATCATATGGCTGGGATAAATTAGATCAACCTCAGTATAGTCCTGATCTAACATCAAGTGACTACCACTTGCTTCTTCACTTAAAAAAGCAAAGTGGCAACATGTACCTTCAAGAGGATGTTATGTCAAAACTGAAATGGTTGGCCCATCAGACAGCAGATTCCTATGACGATGGAATCTAGCCGCTGGTTGTACGAGTACGTATGGTGAGTATGTAACTATATGGTGCCTTTATAAGGGAGATAATTTTTCTGAATTGTAGATTAAGGTCCAGACTTTCTTATAAAAATAAAACAGTAGAAATCATTGCACTTCTGCCATTTTAATATCAAACGGTAGTTACACAAAAAACGTTCTGATTTTGAATACTAAATTATTCCTCTATTAAGATTGATAACCTAGGAATAAGTACTAAAATTTGTAAATTCCTTACGATCGAAAACTCGCTTCCATACTAAAATTAAGCTTTAAATTTTGTTTTTTGGATTTCATCGATTACATTAAAATAAATAACTCCCTTGCTATTCAGAAAAAGAAAAAAAAAACTTATATATATATATATAGATAGATAGATAGATTGTTACGAAAATTTCCTGGTTGTGTGAATGTGAAATCAAGTCTAACTTGGAGATTAACAACAAATGACGATAATTCACAATTTTCACGATGACTCACCGATAGCATAGTTTAGACATTAGCAGAACAAACAGAAAATACTGGACTTGTACAGATTAGTGACACAGGTATAGGAACAAATGCAGCACTTGTGCAGATCAGCAATACAGAAACATACCAAACAGTACTTATAATAATGTTCTGCTCACCAGCTTAATAATTCTCACTGCGCAGAACTCTCCACGGTATTAATTAGCATTCGAAAAGGCTAACTCTAAAAATAGATTCCGATAGTTCCACTAGATTCACGCCGAGTCCTCAGCAGATTGACTATGCCACGGTATCCTTGGCAGATCCTCTCAATCAATTCCCCAATCGTTCTCTAAAGCAGACTCTATAGACAAACTGATTCCCTGAAGACAGACTGATTCCTTAGTTTATGGCTCTAGGCGTAAGAAATCCTCTTAGGATTCTTGACGTCAAATGGGAAAATTCCCGAAAAGTCCATAACTTTTATCTCGATCAATACTTTGCCTTGGTTCCAGCACATTCTAGATCTTTTCCCTTTATCTCTTTCGTCGTGAAGTGCATCCTCAAGTTGCCAAAAGGATGGCCAAACCGTTGCTAAGGCAAATGAGTCGGTGCTTCCTTTGCTGACAGGTAACATATTTGTAAATGTATCTTTTCCTTTAAAAGAGAACCGCTACAAGGAAACATCAACTCATGTCCGTAAATATATACATATATATATATATATATATATATATATATATATATGGAAAACTTGGAAAAACACACTCTTGCGTGTTTATAATTCCCCTATACATTCATGTATAACTTAAAATTCTGTTTCGTTTATTCATGAAAATATGGAATTTTGAAATCTGTTGAATCGTTTTAAATAACCATGTATTATAATTACAAGGACTTATTCTACTCATTATGTGAAATATCATTGTTTATAGCATGGAATAATAATATATGATTTATGAATTAATGAGAATTTACACACTTTCTATAGGACTTATGAATTAGCTAATGTAAATAAAAGAAATACATTTTTTTTATTTCTCTTGAGTTATTTTTAGAAAACAAATCAATTGCTGAACTTGATTGGCTTATGCCTGTGTTTTACTCTTCAGTTTGAAATTTTTAGTTACAAAATTAAACTTTTGTAGTTATTTATGTAAACATCAATTATATTACAAATAAAGAAATACTAATTAGCAATGCATGTTTTTTATGGACAAAAATGCTGTGGTTTTTAAATTTTTCAGCACTGTTTATTGCTTTTTTTTTTGTTTGAAA
This sequence comes from Nephila pilipes, assembly GCA_019974015.1. NCBI lineage: Eukaryota > Metazoa > Arthropoda > Arachnida > Araneae > Nephilidae > Nephila > Nephila pilipes. The sequence continues at coordinate 62,149 of BMAW01064737.1, read as the reverse complement.
ATATGAATTGGATAAATTTCTCTTGGTAATATTAACTTATAGATCTAAATTAAGGAAATATTACAGATAAAGCCTGGTATCCACTTTTTAAAGTTATTCATCTTGCTTTACGATTAATTTGTTTTTGGCATATTTTATGATCAAATTTTAAAGAATCCTTGAATCATATTGACCCACTTAGTAATTTTAGCTATTTTAAAAGCATAAAATACTTTATAAGGTTCTATATTTTTAAGTATAGTATAAAACAATGATTAACTTAAGATTACATAATACTGGGAAACTTTTAAATTTTTAGTAAATTTGCAATAACTGCATATCATTTCATATTTAATACCCAAAAGTATATTCACTAAAATTCATAGTAATATTTATAGGAGATAATTTACATAACATATTATACGTATAAAATACAATGACATTTTTGTAAAACTACATAATTTTTATTCTAAAATCTTAAATAGAAAAAAGTTGATACGTATAAAGCTGACTGATTACAGTCTTACTCAAAATAAGATTTTGGTATAATATGAAATATCTATGTTTTGTATTTCTCGAGAACATATATTTTTTGTTATCTCGGATACTTATTCATAAGCATTTAATATATTCTTGTTGTGAAGTTGTTGTAGTCCATTAAAAATACAATTATTTGAAATATTATTTAGAAAAATGTTGATGAATTATAATTATATTAACATCAACATCCTAATAGTTGAGTTGCCAGAAAATGGATTCAGAATACACTTTCAGTAATATTTCTGCTTTTGTATCTATTATGATTTTAATAATTGTTTCACAGAAACACACACAAACATTTAGTACAAAATCTGATTTTCTCTAAGACTTATTTGTATACAGTATCACTAAACTACTGGCGCAGATTTGTATTATATCAAAATCAGTAGAATCAATCATTTTATTAGTAATGAACTACGATCTGTAGGAATAGTTCAGTTTATAAGATAAATATGTGCTTCTGAACGGCATGCGTTTGCAGGACCTATATCAAATAGATGGTTGCGATAACTTAGCTTAACACGGTACCTCTGCGCTGAAATTAAACATGCTATGAGATAAATATGATTATGATAAATTCTGCTTATTAGTTCAGATGTTCTCGTCAATTGCAATTCCAAATTACTGAATTTTTTCTTACAGTCCTGTTAGAAAATTATATCAGTTCAAAGCATTCCAAATTAATCTTTTATTCTTTGAAAAATTACGCACACAAAGGATACAGTAAATTTGAATAGTGCTTCAAAAATTCTTATTCCAGTGAATTGGAAATCGTTGTCTTAGTTTTATGATAAAATTTCCTTTAATGTTTAAAAAGATTGTTTATGGTTAATTTAATTTATGAGAACACCACGAATTTAAATCTTTTAAGAATTATATATATATATTTTTAATAACTCCGAATCAATACATTTTTTTCGCAACAGCGGTTAAATACCAGTATTTCAAAACTGTTGTTAATAATAAAAGTATATAAAATTAAATATTATATTAGGATTTTAACAATTTTGTTGAAATTGTTTGAACTATAAAATAAGTGTTAATCGTTGTTAAGCTGATTTATTATAATATGTCATCCAGTAACTTATACGAAATCACTTTTCTGAGCAATACTTAAGAAACTACATAATTTATGAAAGAAAAATTTGCCCATGAAATTAAATTTTGCTGAAACATTTAATGGATTACTTTAAGGAGCCTTAGTTTATTTTATAATTGTAGGATGTATAACAACATTCTCATATTATAAGACTTTACCCCACAAATATAAAATACCACAGATTAACAATATCTAATGACTCTAGTGAAATATTATTAAGCACATAATGATATCATTATATAATAGTGAAACTTTATATAAAGGTGGAAATTTCAAATTAGAGTTTAAATTTACTTTTTTTAATATAAAACTATGAAAATGCACACTAGATATTCTACAAGGCTCGCGTTATCATAATAATGTAACTGTTCATTTCTTTTTGTAATATTATGCAAAATCAAATCAATATTAAATACATTTAAAAAATAAGGTAAAGATACAACACAGTTCGAAAATATAGGTGAAACTGACGGGAAAATAAAGTACACAACACATAAAAAAGTGAAGTTTGAAAATGTTGAAAAATACTTTTCATAGTAGAGTTTTCTGTAAGTGTACCTGAAGTCCTCCCTTTGGCATGGTGCGGAAGTTAGGAGAGAGGGGTATCAGCTCAGGTTTCGTCCTCGTCACTTGATTGTGGTTCAAAATTACGAGGTCCGTCACCAATAGACCTCGTGTGCTACGTTAATAAAAACTAAACTTCTATAAGCTTAAAATGTTATAGAAAAAAATTATGTATAAAATTATCCCTTCATATATGAACTGTTACTTTTATAAAAAAACGAAGAAAGGAAGTTCAAAACATTCAGAAATTAAGAAGAAAAGTATGATACATCAAATATTATGACCTAAAAATATACTTTTGCAGAATTTCTAACCTTATTCGAAACTAATAAATAGATATTATTGATGAAAAAAATAGTGCAAGAACAAATCATTGATATATTTTCTCGAGAATGAGATTGCCTTCAAGAAAAGAGCCTTCAAGAAATTAATCCTATCTTAGATGAGATTGCTATATGTCATGAGTACTATAAAAGGTAATCATATTAATGTTAGATAGCTTCTAGATATTGAATAGAACTTATGTCCATCACTTTCTAGAAGTATTGAGCAGTATCAGATTTTTATTCTTGTTTCAATATATATTGTAATAACAGTATAAAAGTAAATTAAAATATAGCTAGCTGAATCATATTTTTTGCATTCGAATAATAATCATAAAGTTTTGATGATGATCGAGAATCCATTATCACAAAATGTTTATCGTATGCAGAGGTTACTTCTTAAAGACACAGTACATCGTTAATAAAACAACAAAAAAGGAATTTCAATTAAATTTTTTTTAAATGTTTTTTCCAAAATTCTAAATCATCTTTATAAACTATACAAAAATATTCAAACAAAACCCCAAAATAAACAATCAAACAATCAAATAAATACGGATGCTTGATATATATATATATATATATTAAAGAAGGAGATGAAATATTAAATATTAAAATTTAATAAAATATGAAACTCCTTACCTGAAAATTAAGAAAGTTTTTAAATAGATTCTTGTTTATATAAGAAAATTTCTATCATCATTTGTATAATTACGCTTGTGAATAATTTAATTCTTAAATTTATATATAGGTTAAAGATAATTATTACCTTTTTTTACTATAAATACATGCATGAGTAACTGATAAAAATTCGTCGAAATATGGAACTATTAAAATTTAAAATTCTTTATCTATTATCTCATATTATTGAAATGTAGACATTTAATTTAATGTGTTTTGAATACATTTCTTAAAGTTAACTTCTAGATTATTTATTTTAGACTATATATATATATATATATATATATATATATATATAATGAAAAAAAAACATTAGTAAAACCTAATACTAATAATGAAAATTATAAAATGAAGCAAGTAAGAAAACATAAGAAAAATATTTAACTTTACAAAGACAGCGTAGAAATACTTTTTTAGATTATAGAAAAGTTTAAAAGAAACTAAATTTTTTTTGCAAAAACCCTAGAACAAAAGGAAAAGAAAAAACTATACAACACAACATTTAATAAACTGCACAATATACCCATTAAATACTAAAAGAATAAAAAAAAGGTTAGAAGAAGAATATAAACTAATGAAAAATTATAAATCAAAACATTAAAAGCAAAAGATACCAAGAGAAGAAAAACAACAACAAAAATGGAATACAACATTTTAAAATTCTAAATCTGCCATTTGAAAGATTTGCTACTAAAACAATGTTTACCAGGAGCCAAACAATGCCTTAGAAAAAATGTTATAATCTAAAACAGAGTTTCTACAAATTTAAGAAATGTGATACAAAAAATTACCAAACAAAAATTTTGTAAAATATATTTGTGCTTGGAAGAATTGTATCATTACCGGGACCTTATAATTTCAAGAGGAAAAACATCGTAATGCTGTCTACCGGATAGAAAAATTATGTAGTAATGCAAAAGAACTGAAAGAATTTTTATTCGAAAAATTTTTCTAAAACAAAAATTATTAGAAAAACGAATTTTAAAAACAAAAGAAATTAAAATTTGTAATTTTTATACTTTAAATTACTCTTAGTAAAATTCAGAAAACATATTCCATGCTAGTATATAATTTTTAAAAATTATCCAAAATAATGTATCATGAATTTTACTCTTAAATTTATTATAAATATCATGTATTTTACTCTTAAATGTTTTGTAAATATCATGTATTTTACTCTTAAGTATATTGTAAAGATCGTGTATTTTATTCATAAAATTTATATTAAGTAAAATATAATGACGAATCAAATTCCCAAAAATATCTAGGCTTAAGAATTGGTATTTTATGTATCAAAGGAAAAAAGGCTAATTTTATCGTATATATTACTAGAAATTTTATTATATTTTATTCCCAAAAAAAAGTGTCTAAATTTTCCACATAATTTAAATTAATATTAACGTGCCATAAAATTAAATACTTTGTGTAAAAGACTTAAGAGATTTAACACACTTATTCTTAATATTATTAATTTGAAAGAAGATTTATTTTCAATATATCTAAGCATTTTAAAACTATTATAATGTAAGTATCAACCTTTATGAAAATGTAAATAATTAATGGCTAAAAATTGCTCGAAGCCTCATCTTATGATATAACTTTTATAAATCTTATTATTAATATGTATGCAATTTTAGAAAGGTTAACATAAGCAGGAAATGAAACACTTATGAACAATAATATTAATATTAAATTTCATATATATTTATTTTAAAACTTAAAGAAGATCCTTTACAATGCAATTTTTAAAAACTAAAATCATTGCTATAAATTGCATTCATTTGATTACTATTGATGTATATGACTGTATCAGGACAATTTTTGTAAGTAATAGCTCTAATCTATAATATATGAGATAATTTTTTACCACTATTTTTTTTACTAATATATATATATATCTTAAGTTTTTCTCATTAACGTTGGAAATGTGGAGTGATCAAAAATAAAATGAGTGTGGTGGGTACAGAAAATATTTATTTAATATCTGTACTGTGATTTTGTGACTTAAAAAGAACAATATTAAATAACAACTTAATGTTTTTATTGTTAATAGTTAATAATATTAATAAGGTATTGTTGATAATATTACGTTTTGGTTTCGTGTACCTTTTTCGTGAAAATCAATTTTTTTCATACATTTTTTTTTCTTTTTTTTGTAAGTTAATATGTAAAATAAATGTGCATTAACTCAAAAAACAAAATACCGAACATTTTTTAATATTAAAGTATAACGAGTTTTCTAAAAGAAAGTTGCACTTGTTCGTCCATCGTCCGCAACCTTGGAAATAAAAGAGAAGCTTACGTAGACTATAACTGATGTTCACGTTTTCCATCGATAGCAATTTCATTCAGTTAGTGACAACTGTTGTCGTGTAATGCGAGAAAAAACGAGCGAGTCAGCTGGAAACTTACTCCAATATTTAAGTACGAATTTTATGAGCGAAATGTTTCAAATAATGGAGTTAAGTGAAATATCGGTAGTATGTGGACCTTGTGGATAGTTACTTCTAACCATCGTGAAATGGTGCCAGAAGAAGATGGTCGTACAGACTTAAATCACAAGGAAGGTCAATAACGGAGAGCTCACCAGATATGAAGTACTCAAAGTTACCCTTCAGTGTGTAAAGTCATGGCTAATGTTTTTTTCGATTGCAAAGGAGTTATATACGCCGTGTATACGCAGAAGGGCAAACTCCTTGAGGTGAAATCATTCTGCGAAACACTAAGAAGTTTGCGCATAGCTATGATAAACAATAGACTTTAAAATTTAAGAAAAGGCCTTGCTCTCTTGCACTAAAATACAACACTTCATGAAGGTGTGATTCGAAGTTTTGGATGGTAATCCTGGCGGCATCCATCGTACATTCTCTATCTAGCATCCTACGTCTTTCCCATCAGCTTAAAGAACATTTGGTGGGAGACAATTTTCCAATGGTAACATGTTTAGACAATTATACCATTAAAATCTTATAGATTTAAATACTGAATGTATTTATAGATATAATTGATCATATGCTCTATATCCCATGAACCATATGATCAATATGGACAGCATCTATGAACATGAGTAAAACTACTATCAATATAAAAAATTTAAATTCATGGAACTAAATAATAAGTTCTCCATTTCACTGATATGCTATAAATAGAGAATTAAATACTTTATAATGGTTTAACAACTTTTTTTCCAAATTTATTTCTTTAATAATCTCTATATATAGTGTCTTTAAGGATAACTTTATTTATAAGACCCTAATGAAATCACGTAATTTTATTATTGTCTTACCTTTTGTACTCGATTCTAAAATTAAAGTTTCAGATTATAATCACGGTATTGTATAATTTGAATGGCCGCGGTAGCTTTTGCACACGATCGTGGTTCCACTGATATCCTTAAGGACCAAACATGTAGTGGAGCTGATGCACGTAAAATCTGGCCTTGATCCCAATCATTATCTATGCATTTTATTTAATTTATTATTTTTTTTCTTTATATCTATAATCAATCATTTTGATATTTTTTTCATAACAATTTCTTGTACCGCAGGTACATTTTAAGATTGTAAGTTTTATTTCTTTTGTTTCAAAAGATCAATGATGTTATTAAGTTTAACAAGTGATAATATTTCGCTGCAGTTTTTAATTTTATTTTTAATATATAATTTTTTACAAAAATTATATTTTTTTTTCATTTTTTTTCATTAATTTAAATCATAAATTAGTATGACGAATATATCATTTTAGAAACATCTAAAAAACTGTATATATTTTTAGAAACAAGGTCTTCAACAATAATCTTTGATGTTTCTCTCACTTTCTGCTACGGAACGAAAACGTCTTACCTAAGAACCGTTACATACTAGAAACTTTAGGCTCGTTATCGTCTAATGCAATCTCACTTTCAAGAGTAAAGCCTGTTAAATAAGACATTACATGTGTATATTTTAAAATATTCATAAAGTAAACGAAATTATCATGGCTCCCATGTGCACAAGCACCTGTGACTTAAAGGAAAGCAATGTTACGTTAAAAGTTACTTTTTAAGCTTCAAAATGACATCGTAACTGTCACGTGAAACAATAAAATTAAATAGTAAAGCAGAAGTAGCCACGTTGCTATGGTAACCTTTCAAAGTTAACATGGCCCTGTTCTATGTAATTGTTTCAGCATCGCACGATGGATTTAATATGAATAAAAAATAAGGCTCTCAGATTTTATATGAAAGATACATGATAGTTGAAGATTCTTGTCCAGGTAATGTGTCGGAAATGTTGCTCGTATTTATCAAGTTTTTCTTTTCTAAATCGAAAGTAATTTTTCATACTTAACAAATGCCTTAGTGTAATGAAATATAAATTAATGGAAAAGACTAGTGGATATAACAGGCTCTTAAGTGGCTCATTACTTTAATATATGCATTTAAGTACATCATTTTTTATTACTTTGTTTATTTTTTTATAAATTAATCTAAGTTGTAGAACGTTTCTTTTTCTTTATGTCTTATTGTAAATCTTAACTTCTTTTAAAAAAAATTAAATAATATTTTTCAAAAATTTACTATTTTGTAATATATATCTATACATCTATCTATCTATCTGTATATATATATATATATATATATATATATATATATATTGATATCTTTTATAAATAATTTAAGTATCAGATGGTTACAAATCATCCTGTATCACTGAGACTGCTCTGGAGATAAATAAAGCTATAATTTCAAAAGTGTTATAAATATAAAAATGAATACTACTTAAAAAGGATAACTTTTCAATTTTATTTTCAAACAATTACAATTTTTTTATGCTTTCCTTCGTTACACGACAGATCTCGAGATAGTAGTGCAGTTCTTTATAGAGACATTTGAACATATCATTATTGGTATTCATGCTGAACGAGGCGTGGTATCGGATTTATTAACCGGTGTAAATTCTTTCAAATCGTTGCTTGAAGAACGATTCTTAGTTTACTGCCAGCTATATATATGTTGGTTTCTATGAACTATATACAAAGTCGTATAAATCTTATTCACCACATCGTGTACCATATCTGCCACACTTCATTATTTTACATAGAATTTTTGAATTGGTGAAATAAATGTAGAATTGTATGATGGACTGTTTTTTTTTTTTTTTTAAATCTTTTCTTCTGAATGTTTGATGCATTAAGACATGCGATGAGTGTTTCATATATTCTAAGACACAAAACGTTTTTGTTGTTGCACAGCCATTTTGAGGTATGTGATTCATATAAAATAAACATCTCTTTCTAGTTACTATGAAAGTAGGAATAAGCTAACGCTCATCTATGGTACATACGAAAAAATAAAATTATTGAGACGGTAATATTATATTTGCTTTTTTCCCGAAATAATTAACCACTAATAAGTAAAATTAATATTTTTGACCTACATATTCATTTATATTTTTACATCACTACGAATTATTATTGATTATTAATTTGTACCCACTGTCTGAGTATAACATAAATATATATAGTGAGGTATTTAATAATATTTTAAATTACATTCAAAGAATAACTTAGTTAAATTTTAAATGATCAAGTTCAGTAGTAAAATGAGCTATAAGTTATAATTAATTAGTTTTAAATTATATTACAGAAATTATTGTTGATATAGAATTCTTCCTAAAGAGAAATTAAAATATAACGTCATGACAAACTATTTGTTAGTGTCAAGCTCTTTATGAGCTGCTGCATTACTACATATGATTGTTACAACGGTAAAGAGAACTAACAATGAAATCCTAACACGGAGAGTAAAATTACACAGTAGAATGCTTTATTCATCTTACACAGTGTCATTTACATCAATTTACTTTGGTACAAAAATATAAAATTTCGTATACTTATCCTGAATATATAGATATTAATGGAAAAAAAAGAAAGAAATACTTTTTCTAATATTGGGGAACTGATCAACAGATAATTTGTTTTTTCACAGTCAATAATTGCATTAGTTTGGTCAGTTTAAAAATAAAAACTACAACATAAATGACTTTTTTTTAATTCAAAGAGAATTTAAATCTTTGACAATTGTACAAAATACTGCCTAATAAACGCTAAAAGAGTTAGAATCAATGATTTTTTTTAAAAATTTACATTTTAATTCTACTTACAATAATATAAAGATCAACTGTATATAGGAGCTTCTTGTTATTAAAGACTGAAATGTTGATTACAATAACAATGCGTAGAAAAAGAAAAAAATTGCATGTTTTACGAAAAACAATTGTTAATATTTATCAGGATTAATATTATTCCTAATTTCAAAAATATAATTAAACTATCTAAAAAAAGGTGCACTATTAGTCGATTATACATCTTAAGATAATTTAAATATATCTAACATTAAAAGACATTAAGCATATACTTTTTGACACATATATTAGCTAAATTTTACGTAGCATTCTTTGCTATCATTAAAGAATACTACGTAATTCTTTAACGGATAGCAATGGTATCTCTTGACTTACGAAAATGAAAGAACTTTCTGGAAACATAAGCTGAATGAATATATATATTGCAGCATTGAGGAAAGTATAAATGAATTCTAAAGCACGGATATATATCTTGCTAGTAGGAAACATGCCATTAATTTTTCATTTTATAGTCTTCTCAGTTAGTGGATTTGCCACTGTATCGTTCAATCTCTGTTTATTGATGTTTATTGCTCTGAAGCTTCAAGTGAAGTTACTACAGACTGCATGGGTATAAGGAATAGAATCCAGTCTATCTCTTTTTTAAAGATTCAGGGTTTTGTCTTGTTTCTTTATAAATGAAAGTAATAGATTTTGTTAGAAACTATAAATAACATAATTTAAAAGAGGAAATTTATACTCAACTCAAAAATCTTGGTTAGAAGTCTCTTAGAAAAATTTTACGTTTCACTCTTATATACTACGTTGAAGGATATAAATATTTTACATTTATTGACTCTTTTTTCCATTCAATATATAAAATTTTATTTCCTTGGCAACGACGAACTGTATGAACATTTTATATTGTTTTAGTTTCTTTCTTTCTGAGCTTCTAGTTCCGAGTTTGAACAGACATTATATAAAACATGATTGCTCTCATAATCCATGAAAATGGTGCCTAAAATGGATAGTATTATTTTCCGTTCTTTAGACATCAATAAACGTTTGATACAGAAAGAAATAAGATAATATTTATTTTGACCATTCATTCATTGTTAGAGTTTAATTATAATAAATAAAATTGATTGTATGATTATAGCTTATAAGTAGCAATGTTCATGTTGTAAAAAGTAATCATATAGAATTTAATCTACTCCGAATGACATATAATCTTTTAAAGATGAAACTAAATTTTAAGTCATTTCTCGTGTGTGATTTTGACCAGATTCATACCGTATTCGAAATTTAACAATTATATTCGAATTTTTTTTTATTTCTCTCACATAAAATTTATGTACACTTTACAATTGCATTCATGCTACTTTTCAATTCTATTAATACTCATATTTCTATTTATAGCCAACCCATATAAAGTCATTCTAATTTCATTCTATTGCAGGGTCACATTTCTTTTGTAAATGTAATTTGTTACATTTTTAACTACTATTTTAGAAATTAGAAAGTAATTATCTCTCGGAAAAAGAAGATAAACGCATTATGTGGAGAATTGAAATTTTTAATTATTTTAAAAATGTTCAACACACATATAGCTTTAAAGTGTTTTACTTGGATGTAACACATCAAAATTGTGAACTTAAAATAATCAAGATACTTCTCTTGGTCAAATTTGAAGTTTTATTTTTTTTTTATTTTATTTAAATATTTGGAAGGAGATATGAATAAATTTTAATATACAACACAAAAGTCATACAAAATATTTAATGTTTTTCATAATTTTTGAAAGCAAATAATTTATTAAAAATTTTCTTTACAGTTATGTGATAATTATTCACATAAAAATGTCAACATTAAAATTTTTACTAAATTAAAATTTTCGTAAACATTAGCATTTGAACAATTAATATATATTTGGTTATATTTTTGATGTTTGTGCGAGTGGCCAGATGTTTATGGATCGATTTTAATTTGAGCCATATGTAACAAGAACAACATTCTTGGCTACAAATTAATTTATTTGAAAAAGAAATAAAAGAGGAAATTTTCATATAATAACATTATATAACGCTATTCTAATTAAATATTTTGGATAGTGTAATGTAATAGTGTCTTATATATAATGACTTGGAAGAAAAATTGCAAAAAAATATGAAACATAAAAAATGAGCTTCAGTCTTATAGTATTCAGAATTATACAACTATAAAAAGAAGGTCTTGACTTTATCTTTGGTTTAATTTGAAGTATATAATTTAAATTAGATATCATGTTAAAGAAAATATTTTTAATATGAATATTTTTTGTACCTTTTTAGATATTGTGTTTTGTTTCAATATTGCGTATTGCCTCTGTTGAAGTGAAAATTGCATTTGCCATGAAAATATATACAATTATATAATTATGCAATATATACAAAATACAATTGTGTAAATTAATTGGAATAAATCGAAGATATTTCAATACTAAATGAAAAAAAAGACAATATGTACAACTACGCTGACAAAAACAAATTTTTTTTTTTTTTTTTTTTTTTTTTTTTTTTTCTAACCATTATTTTTTTTCGGAAAATAAGTAGCTCTTATGAAAGTGAGATAGATCAATTTAAGTTAACAAGCTCATCATACTAATCAAAAATATTACAAAGGGTTTTTTTTTACAGTAAACATTTAAAATTTTCTTTCTTCTTTTAACCTTAATAAGTTGTAAGACATAGAATAACATACATATTTGTGCTATTAGTGGAATTTAAGATATGCTAAAGAAATATTCATATAAAGAAGATAAATGTAAAGACATAAGCTAGAGATATTTAAGAAAACAACTTCTTAAACATTTTCGCACACTTTTAATAAACTCTTTTTAGGACTGTGTAAAACAAATCCTCTTGGTGTTGTTTTTTTTAAAATGAGAATATATGTATTTTAATTTTGCGTGCAAACAGAGATATTAACACATATTACTTTTATGTAAAAATAACATAAATCCGAATAATTTATTTATATTTTTTAATCCATACTTGTGATGATAAGCTCACATTTTAAAAGGTTAAATCAAAAGAAAAGGTTACATGTTTTGTTCTTTTTTTGGAATTTTTAACTAATATAATTACTTTAATTCCTGTTTATTTCTTTTGAAAAAAAATTCATACTAATATAGACAGATATAACTTCTTTAGAAGATTTTATAAATTTTTATTGATGTTTAAGAATATCATGTATAATTTGGAACCAACCGTTGAAGATTCGTAGCGTATTTCTCTCCCAGTAAATAATTTCGAGGTTGACCAAGCTTTTGTATTATTAAAACATAAGAAATATCACTCAATACAATTCAATATATATATAAAAAAAAATGATAGCGGATATTCGTGTTCTTTCTGAAAAATTTTCAAAGAACAGATCTTAAAAATATGAATAGATCAAACGAGTTTGTCGTTTTTTTTAAACTTATTTTATTACCATGCAATTTTTTAAATTAAATATGAGTTAAATATTTATTATGAGTCATTTTATGCTTCCTTGAAAACTTCCGTCATTCATTAAACATTGAAAATAGCACTTTTATTCAATGTATATACACGGATAATTTTATAATCATAAGATTGATATTACTCCGGAATATAAGAAATAATAAATTATTAAACATTTGGGTTGAATTCAGAAAAAGAAAATGTGAACAGAAAAGTAGAAAGACACTTACATTTTTCAAGAAAAAAATTTAATTTTAATCATTCAACTTGAAATATTATCAGAATCATAAAATAAACTCATAAAACAAGGAATCATAAAATGATACTTAATATGAAACCAAAAGTGCCATTTATAAAATTATGATATATTTTTCTATTTGAAGAGTGTATAAAATCAGGACACTTGACCATTTCTGAAAAGATCTATTATACAATTATGATGTTTCCTCCTGTTAGCTTTTACAACTTAAAACACCCGCTTTGGTAAACAATCATACAAATATTGAATTTAAGTTTGGTTTATATTGTTCTAAAAAGGATTACGAAAATTTTGAAGACATTAACAGAGACTTTTTGCTTTCCACCATTATATATTCAACGTATAGTTAGTGCTCAGATGTTTCGCGCTATTTTAAGATAGACATTCACTTGACCATGACAAGAATTGAATATTGTAAGCTCAGAACCAATGTTTGATGGCTTGAATGGTATGTATAGATGTTCCATATTGTTGAAGGTTCCATTTACTTCTACAAATATCTACCCCGCAAAGTAGAATTTTAATATGTGTAAAATAATTCGTGTATTTGTGACTTTAATTTATATAAAAGAAAACCTATTTGATCTCTTTCTCCATGATCAACAAGAACCACACTACCAAACTTCCTCCTTCCGAATCTCTAATGGAATACAGTTCTTCTTTGTCCTTTAAACAGTAGCAACAGTATTCGTAACCAGCTCGCCATCTAAATTAAACTTCTCATATGAGAAAATAACAGGAGTCTATTGATTTGTCTAAGACACGTGATTTTTTCCCAAAAGCATTCGGTTATCTGTATGAACGTTTGACTACTTTTGATCATGTTTCATTTTTGAAAACTTTAAGTATAAACAATATGCTTTTTTGACTTAGTCGGTTTTAATTTTAACCTTTGAAATAGTTGAGCTTTTCATTTTTAACTGCTGAGGGATTAATCTTTCATCACATGGATAATTTTTTTTTGACCTCCTGGTCTACTTTTTATTTCCGTGAGCGTTGTTTGAAGAATTTGCTCTAAATAAAACAAATTACTTACTTGTATGTAATTGTATAAGCGTCTATGTGATTTCGTTGGTTCTAATTGGTTTGATAAAAAATATGTGGCTATATTTTCATGTTTTTTTCAATTTATACGACAATACCATACAGAAATTGAAGATTATTATAACATTTTACTCAATTATTATGTAAGAAAATTATAATAATATTTTGTACGAGTTGTAAACAGATTTTAAGCATTTAGGTACAAGCAATGCAAATTTTTTTAAAATATTTTAATTCCGAGAGAGTAAAACATATATGTTTTAAGTCATTATTTATTTATTTATTATTTGTTTATTTCTTCAAATATTTTTATTATATAAAAAAGCAGTTGATTCTTACAAGGATCTGTAAAACTATATTTTTATTGAATCTATATGAATTAATGAAAATTACAAAAGAGTTTATTTTTTAAATTTTCATAACGTTAATTTGAAAATTAACGTTAATTTAGAGATTTACTGATTGGGGAAGTGATTAAAAAAATAGAGTATTTATTTTAAAATAATACAAATTCATATTCATTTTAAATCACGATGGGATTTAGTTTTGAAATAGCATACTAATATCTAAAGTACTATTTATAAGTAGTAGTATTTACTATTATAATCAATTGTTTCATCATTATTATATAATAATTACTTGCGTTTGGATTTGTTGAAATTTTCAATTGCAATGCAAGATACTTTAATACAATTATTTAGTTATTATTATACATATTTTCTGGACCTGTGTCTGGAAGAAACATTTCTCTTTGATAAAATATTTTAGCTATTTCTAATTATACTAGCCCTAAAGATTAATAAAAATTAGAATATCAGTTACTAGTATTTGTTTGTAAATTTATTTTCATAAATAGAATCTGGGAAAGGTGCCACAAAACTGAAATATAAAAGAGATATAGATGAAATAGTTAAGTTTTAAAACAGTTATGGTGATAAGTTATTTCCATTATATAAATCTTATTTCTGTGATTTAGTTATGTATTGTTAATTCGGTCCAATTTCACCATAAATGAAAATATAAAACCGTAAAAAATTCTTATGAGTAAGAATGTTGGAGCTTTATACAGTCAGCTGTGACATGATACTGCGGAATAAAATGAATTGCTAAATGGAAGCAAAAGTATTCGTCAAAAAATATTTGATTTTTTCAAATACTCTTACACACATTATACCAGAATATTTAATTTCTGGATTTCAAACTGATACTGTAATAAAAAGAGTATTGTAATGCAAGCACTTCTAAAGTTTGCCTACCATAATATGAAATTTAAAATGTTTGCTGTTTTTAATGATGAGGAGAAGGTACGAGTTTATTACATGGATCGATGAATTATACTATATTTATAATTTATAAATTGATTAACTGGAATTAAAGACAATGGTTCTACATTTGAAAAAAACTTTAAAAGAAAGAAATGAATTTTTTTGTATTTAATAATTGCCTAGATTCACAGTTCCTTATTTATAATCAAGTGTAATTGAACACATTATTTTAAGTTTAAAATGAATTACTTATTTATATTCGAGTGCTAGTTCAGTAGTTAAAGTGATAAATATTTAAAGGAGCTATAATTTTATATATATGTCGTTTTCTAACTAATGCTAAGAAAATGTAAGTGAAATTAAGGATATTTAAAAATAAAATTGAAAATTTCCCCACCAGAAACATTTCTTATATTTTCAGGTTAATATATAATCGGTTTCGTTGGTAGCTATGGAATATGTGAAACTCATTCTCCCAAGTAGAATATTTTTATAAGATACACATTTCAGTATTTATCCCACCATCCTATTTTCTTCAAAATATAATTAAATCATAAAAGCGATTATTTAAATTTCAATTTACATTTATGAAAGTTTAAAAATGATGATTCATAGAAATGTCATATTATAAATTATGAACCACATCAAAATACTATGTAATTATAGAATAAGTAAAAGTCAAAAAACAATAAAAACTTATAAATTTAATAGTCTCAAAAATATGTAATATAATGTTGCTCAGAACTGACAGGAACTACTCATTTAATAAATTTTAAATTCAGGCAAGTTTCTAGATCGCCAATGTGTGATCAGTATGGAAAAGACTTTCAAGGAGAAGTAAAATTTTATATGTGTAAGTCAAAGTCTCTTAATAGTATTATTCAGAATACGTGCAGTTTATCAAGCGTTTTATTATAAAATAAGGCTCTATTCCTAGGAAACAAATGATATTCAACTGGTGAAGCATCGCCCCTTTAAGGTAATTTGCATGAACCTAATAATAATCCCATTACCAAGTTTCTCAATAACGCGACAGAGGAATTTGTATTCATTCTGCCTAGAATTGGTCTCTCTCTCTGCAATCGAGTACAACAATTACTGCTCCACGGCAACCCATTCCAGTTTCTCTGTGATTTGAGCTGCACCAAAACTTATAAAGACGGTTGGTTTCATTGTACCTGCTGTGCATTTAGCCTCAAATGTAAATGATTTTGCGGCTGAGCGCTACCGAAACAAGTTACGTGTCTGTTACTAATTATGCTGAATGGATGGAGCAGAGACTAATGGATAAAGCCATCAAGTGAAATTGCGTCGCATCTTTGATAGGGTAGGTTTACTTTTGGCAGATGTACCCAGATAAACCTACAAACCCATTACAGTGGCATCTCCTAATGAATACATATGAGAATTTCTGTTAATTTATTGGATAGACGTTGAGCTGGGTTTTAATGTTTGTTTAATTGTTTCGAGCATTTAATACGTATATCAATAAAACTTAGTATCTGAATGTTATATCGTTTCAGTAACGTTTTATCACTTAGCATTGTTTCGTTGTGTAAGCGGATTACATTAAAGGAAAGCATTATGTTACTTTTCATAGTAATAGATAAAATTAATTGTAATTCAAATTTAATTTCTATTTCGCTAATCATAGCAATTTTTACACAAATAAAATTGGAACAAATTCGAAAAATGTATTTTAAAGTGAGTTTCTTTCTTTTTGAAAAAATTATGTTTAAAATACCTATTTTTTATAATATAGAATTGTGGTGTCAGCTTATATCTGCTTAATCTATACATAATCAGTTCTCAGTGGCTTATCAATTAATCAGTCGTATATGATTTAAATCGTTGTAGCATGTTTTGTAATATTTCTTTTTGTAAGTACGCTTAAAATAAAGATCGTACTTTTGAAAATAAATTATTAACTGTTATTGTTGTTATCTATTTGGAGCAAGATTAGCATCTGATTGCGAGCTTATTGACGAGAATCTCAAATCAAAATTTCTATAGATTTTGTAGTATTTTTAAGCAAATATATATCTCAATCATATCATTAGGCTATACTTGCGCTTTCAATAGTTCCTAACTTTATTAATTTTATAATTTAATGATTGATAATATATTTAATGTTATTTATATTTATATATATATATATATATATATATATATATATATATATATATATATCATCTGAAACGTCATTACCATGGATAAACTAATTAGATATGGTTGTTTTAGTTCAAATTTAAAAAGAATTTCACAAATAATAAACTATTTTGAATACACATTTCTTGATTAATTATAACTCTTTTAGGGAGGATTTTTCCCATATAAAAATCCATATATCAATTTTGTGATTATATATTCCTCGACTTCTTTATTAATCATAATTTACTTAGAAAACACTTAAGCCATACAAGAATTAATTGAAAAAATACAATACTATTATTTTTTGTTTTGATTCAACTATAAACAAATACTTTAATGTCAAGTACTTTTGTACTAAAGTATTTGTTTTATAATTGTATCAATACAAAAATTAATAAGTTTTTAATGTCAAATACTTTTGCAGGATACACCAAAATTTCATCTTTAAATAAGCATGTTTTTATAACCAGTATATAATATATTTCACGAAGTATTTTATGTTATTACTAACATAATTAT
Source organism: Nephila pilipes (assembly GCA_019974015.1). NCBI lineage: Eukaryota > Metazoa > Arthropoda > Arachnida > Araneae > Nephilidae > Nephila > Nephila pilipes. Next base: position 44,136 of record BMAW01064737.1, on the reverse strand, counting down.
TTTACTCATATCCTGATGTAATTTGAAGTCGTGTTTTTTTTTAAACTTTGGAGTAAAATTTAAATATATCTGAAATATATAATACTTAAAAAATCAAATAGTAAATGAAAGAATCTTTAGTGAATAAAAGTACATTACATCTATTTATACAATTTAAAAAGATATTTTAATTGAAACTCTATAGGAGGGAAAATTTTAAGAGATATGAGGAATTTTATTTTTGAAGAGAGAATTTTATTTAAGAAATTTGAAGTGTTTATTTGCTGCAAAATAACCTTGGAGGATGAATTGATACAGCTATTGTAAAATATACTACTTCTAATTTAAATTATTTATATATGTCATAGTAGTTTGTAATGTTAGTTACTTTTGATAAAACAAATGAAATTAATTTCATTGATTTTTATTCTTCTGGCATTTTCTAAAGGTTATGGCTATGTTTTAATAGCAGTGATTATATTTCACTGTTTGTACCTAAATAAAGGTAATTGTAAGAGGTTAACTTTATTCATACTTTTATACAAACTGAACATTTAAGTCTACACTATTGTGTGTATATAAAAAAAAAGAAAATTATTTTTGAAAACTGTAAAATCTTGTAACAAATGAAGTTTGATAAACATTTGTATCGCATTAAAATATAATTTTTCAATTAAAGGAAGCAATAGTTTTGTTGTGTTTATTCCAAAATTAATCTTAAAATGTAAAGAATCACACTGAAATTAAAGATTCATAAATTGATATTGGTCCATTTAATATATCTATATGTTTAAAAAGACATGAGAAGTTTCCCTCTGGATGTTATATGGATTGTCGTCATTTGTCGTATAATTGTTTACACTGTCATTGTTGATATTATATGTAATTAATAATTATTTTGCTTTTGTTAGTGAATATGTAATAGAACTCTCAAAGATGACAAATGATAATAGCTGAAAAAATGTGTGCAGATAATAAATGTACATTTCATTTAACTTGTAAGTAAGCGACTTTTTTTCGCAAAGCTATATAAGCAAATATTCTAAAATTTATAATTTTTAAATAAAGTATTTATCAAATATTTATACTATCATTTGTGAAAAGTGTACAACAAATAAGCTTTGCAATTTCAAAAACAAACTTCATAATTTTACACTAAATATGTTTTTATTATTATTTTTGCATTAAAATTTCTGTAATGATTTTTAAAACTACTTTGATAATTTAATTGAAACATTTCTTACTTTTGATTAAAATAATGTTACTTACAAGCTAAGAGTTATGGTACGTTAATATGTATTTTCTGCAATTTGAAATTTTTCTATGCACACATTTATTCCATATAGGTAAGATTACTTATTTTTTAAAACCATTCAAAAGAAGAAAAAATGGGGATATTTTTGCATAAAACAACAGGGCGTGAAATAGACTTGAGAAACATAGCGAAGTGGAAGAAAAAACGTAAAATATTAGCTTTTTAGAATGACTGTAAGGAAATTGCATACTAAAATGTGTTTCTTCTATGGCTATTCTACAATAAAGAAACTCGAGAGATTTTTATTTGATGCTTTTAGAAAGTGTTTGTGGTTGCATTCCATTACAGAGAAAGAAATCGCGTCAATTTTAACTGATTCGACGCAGTATCAGAGAAAAGGTGCACAATTTGGATAGAAGTCGTTTTTCCTTCAATTCCCAACAGAAAATAGTCCGGTCTCAGTCTATTTTTTTCAAGAGGTTGTAGATACTACCATTTTTTTAACTTGTATGAGGAAGCTGCCAATTTTAGCAAGTATCGTATAATAAAAGTAATTAATGAAAGTTATACTTTTACAATTATAAATGTAATACGAGAATAATTTTTTAGGGAAAAGAATTTAAAACTAATTTTTAAGCAATGCACACAAAAATAAACTATTTTGTATCAGTTTTAATATATTATATTAAAAACATTGCCTCGCAAAATAATTTTTACCTTTCTAAATATTTCATGAAAACTTTTCCATTTCGATTGTCTTCGGGAAAGAAAATTTTTATATATGCATAGGACAAAACTGATACAGCCCATAAAGTATTTTAACTACAACAAAAAAATGTATATTCCTATATATTCTGCGTTGTCTTCAAAAGTTAATTAACTGGTATTCTAATAGATCATTTTCATTCTTTAATTGATATATATATATATATT
>BMAW01064737.1:10485-41869 GCA_019974015.1 Nephila pilipes | reverse complement strand
TATATATATATATATATATATATATATATATATATATATATATATATGTGTGTGTGTGTGTGTGTGTGTAAAATTCTTACTAAATGTTATTAATTATTATCACTTTGAAGGAGAAAAGGAAATCGTTTTTACTCAATTTTCTTCAGATAAATGCTTGAAATGACATACATTTTATATACTTTATAATTTAACATCATAAATTTCTATCTTCATTTGGTAAACTTTCAAAAGGAATCTGAAATAATAGAATAATAATATTTTTCTCCTTCTCCATTGTAATAAAATCAGTTAGAAAATCTAGATATAAAACTGCTTGAACTCCATGTGGTTATGAAATTCCATCTGAGATTTCCTTCACAATATCTATTTGTTGCTTGACAACTGATTTTCTGGCAGAAGTGAAATATTCTTGTCAAAACTGAAATCCATTACATTGTATAGCATTTCTTTATCTTTTTCTGTTACTCTTTGTGTTTCTTATATATATATATATATATGTATATCCAAATAAAACTTCTTACTTCTCATGGAGAGTAAAAGGAAGAGCTATCATATATTTTGAGCTTTTATGAAAATATTTATTACGTGAACTCCACAATATTCTCTCTCAGTATAAATTTTCACATATCTACATGAATTTTGTATACCATGTAGAACAAAAGTATTAAGTTTCTCTTTCCTTCATTTTTATTACTTGAAAATAAAAATATGTTGTGTTAATTATCAATTTTTATCAATGTAATAATTCGCTTTAATTGTGATATTCACCTTTAGCTGTTTCACTTTAATTGTGATTTTCACCTTTAGCTGTTTCACTTTAATTGTGATGTTCACCTTTAGCAGTTTCTTCATATACATGTATAAATAAATATACATAGCATACTTAAATAGTTTTATGTTTTTATGGTCAGAAATCCATCATGAAATAATTAGTTCATTTTTATTCTTAAAGGGAATTTTTTTCTTAGTGAAATTTTAATGTTAACCTTATTAGATAAAGACTTAATGTAGAAACACGTTTTCATAAATGTAGTGAATGTGGAAAATCACTTATATACCATATATGTAATAAAATTGGATAGTGGACAAAATAATAGAAAAGACTGCATTCTAAGGTATTCAAATTATTAATATGATGTTTTGAACCGCAATGATCTTAATGGATTGCAGCAATTCTACAAGAAATATATTTTATTAATCTCTCACATAACATAATTATATTTAAGTGTAATCTTGTGAGATATCCACATATTTCTCTAGTTATGTAGGTACAAGGAGGCATCCTTTTATACTTGTCGCTCAAGATTTTCACCCAAAATTCAATAATGAGAATGTCTGGTGAATGAGGTCACTATGACAACTTTTTAACTTTATTCTCATGATCATTCAACCAATTTGTGTCACTTTTTGATGCTCTTTGATGCAATTATCTACCTGAAACAAGAAACTCCACCCATCTTAAATGATTATCTTCACAATTTAATTAAAATGAACCTGAAATACGACAAACAGGTTAGAACTATTATTCAACCCTTCAGAATTAATGAATGCCAAATAAAATAAAGATTCAAATCTTTGTCTTTCAGTTTGATTTGATTTATTACACTTTATTATCAGGCTTAGACGCCACACAAAATTTATTGATGAATGCACACGTAAATTTGATACCAGTCTTTCCCTACGTAGATACCTTGAGCCTCAAATGTTTTAACGAGCTTTACCCCACTCGCATGACAGAATTTTAGTGATATCAACAGTCAAATACGTATCGGCACTGAAGCACTGCTGGACATGATCTCTCAACCATGAGCACTAAGCTACCATGGCCGTCATTACATTTTGAACCATGTCGTCAAGTTAGAATGTTTCTGCAGAATTTAGCTAGATACAAGAAATCATTAAACCAAGAAATTCCAGATCACATTACCAGTAAAATAAAGACGATTCATCTAATCAAATGACATAAGATTTCAGTGCTGATGCTCTTTGGATAAAAGTATGTAATTGTTTGGCATCTCGTTTGTTATTAGGATTTTGTGTTTTGCAACGCTAGAATAAAATATAATCTGTGAAGCTCTCATTAAATCGTTCCAATAGTAGCTACTTATTTATTGTTTAAATGTTATTTTATTTGTTCAGATGTGTATTTACCTTCTTAGAAGATGAACAGTTTCTCATTGACCACTGTTCTATTTAATTTCATACCTTAATATTCCTCTTAACAAGTAACATATGTTTCTGTTTGATACCTAGTCATAATAATAGATACGGTTCAGCCTGAAAGCCAACTATTTCAGATATTTTGAACTCTAAAGTTTCTACTTGTCGCGCACCAATAATATGACCTTTCTTCTAAATGCTCATATCTGACATTTTAAATTATTATTGCGCAACTGATGTCTTATTTGTAAATGTACTACTAGTAGTAAATATTTTAATTCCTTTTTTCGAATTAATGATAAAAAACAACACCTTATATCTCTCTAAAATTGCTAGTGTTTTTTTGTGCTTTTTCTCAAGTTAGATTCTCCAATATATTGTATACCATTCGTAAATATTAAATAATTATTTATAAACATGTGACATTGGTCTATTCGCGGTTTCTCTTCACTAACTTTGAGGACTTTTAATTAAGATTGATTGCTTTTGCTAAACAACCTTTGCCCAACCAAAAATGAAGCGTGAATATTTAGATAGAAAGCAGGTAGAAATGAAGTGAAGCTGGATAGTTAGGAAATATATAACTCCGAGTGAAAGTCGTGATAGAGAGGTTGAAGGAGTTGAAAGAGGTGGAAAGAGAGGTTGAAGTAGGTGATTGGATTAAAAGTGGAGTGATTAAAGAGATTTAGTTATTCCAGTGTTCAACATTTGTTCCAGTGTCTGAGTTGCAGTCGAGGAAGGCTTAGTGGTAAGAATCTGTTAGGTTATTATTGGTGGGTTGAGTTAAGATAGTAAAACCCTTCCCTGGGAGAGCATTTATAATTGTTGTTATATTAATTAAAGTTAATAAATTGCGTAATTATTGTTCTAGTGTCTCTTTGCTTGACATATTGAGTCTTGGTGTTTCATCATTGAATTTAGCTATGGCACAAGAGGCAGCCCGAAATGGGCAGATGTTACAAAAATACAACTAATATATTGGATTTGATGTTGTCGTATTATAAAATTAGATGAACATCATTATTTTTTATTTGATTGGAGAAAAGTTAAAACTACAAAATATTTATATATTAGTAAGGACAGATATACACAAGCAAAATATTTTCACACTGGCATTCTCAAGATCACAAAGTTAAGAATAAAATATTTCTCTGATAAAATTTATAGCATAATTTTTGAGGTATAAAAAAACCCTTAACATTCGTGTATTATCGATATAATAAAATCTGTTTTTTAAGCTACATAAACATTAAGAAAGGTTTATTATATATGCATCAAAAAATTAGGAATAAAATTACAAGTGCGTATTTTTACTCAGAAATCAAAATAAAGCAAAACATTAATCATGCTTGTATAATAAAATATGTACCTTTTTTTTAATATTTTCAGAGTTCTTTTATATAAGAAATGTTGATTTATCATCCATGCACCATTTGAAATATTTACTGAAGTCCAATCATAAGTCAAATGTGGATGTGAATCACTAATTACCAATTACTAAAACTTCAAGGACAATAAATACGTCCTTGATGTGAAAGGACGCATTACACTATTCAGTATCAACATTCAACTTCGTCGTGATACGTCAAATTTGATATGCAAGTCAGTAATCATTCAGAGGAAAGTATGCAATTTTGGTTAATGCGAGCAAGGACATCATGTTGTAAGAATTAATCATTAGTTAGTAAAATGTTAGCTGAAAATAACTCATCAATTTCGCAAGCGAAAGGCCCACTAAGTAATGAGAGTGACAGGTTATTAATGACTACAGCGCGTTAATGATTGTCTGAGAGATGACTTCCCCTTGCATTACATTTAAAAGCCTACTGATAAATTGAGGACTAGTTCAAAATAGATAAAACATTGTGTGCCTCAAAACTATTTCGAAATGAAATTATCTAGCATTCGCTGCTGTGGAACAAATGAATCCTTTAAACATAAAGATAAAATACATAGTGAGTGAAGGGGAAAAAAAGAATAGAGATAAAATCTCAATATATACTTTATACAAAATGGTTTCTTTATCTGGTAATATAAATTTTCTAGGAGTAACAAATTAGTGTTATAGCCTAAATATATTTTATTTTTAGTTTAAATCTAATATTCTAGGTATGCAATTTTAATTATTGATTTAACAATATCTTAATATGATTTGCCTATATATATATATATATATATATATATATATATATATATATATATATGTATATATATATATATATATATATATATATATATACTCTTTCTACTCTTTCTATATATATATATATATATATATGTATATATATATATATATATATATATATATATATATATATACATATAACTTTTAATAAAATAAAACAAAAAGACGCATAACAAGAAGGAGTTTGCGATGGAGACAAAATCGACTGATCAGGAACATTATACAGAATAGAAAACGATTTAAATGTTCAGAAAAAAATTAATGATTTATTTCAGAGCTTACAACTTACACAACGTACAGCCAATAGGTGTTGACCCACTTCTAGCTTACTGCAGACTGCCACCGACTGGGGATAGAGTGAGTAAAGACTCCCTGATGGTATGCTCTTGCGGATGACACCAAATGTGCTCCAATGTGGGTATGGTAGTGATCGAAACTCCCTGGCGATGCTAACTTCTCCGTCATATTCCAGACATGCTCTATTAGAGAAGATTTATGGGACAAAAGTGTTTGACGCTGTAAGACTGATATAGCAACACATGCCAGAGTGTTCTAAATTAACTGACAAATAAGACCAGGATACAGCAAAAGGAAAGGTACAAAACAGGTCTTGAATGTCATGACGTACCGCATGCAAGTAAGTGTACACTAATAGACCAAAGGGTCCAGCCATAAAGGAAATGGTACCCGACTGAACTCTGGTTGAGGCCTAGATGATAGCAGGGCTAGTAGATTTGCATGCTGCCTTGGCCGTATCTCCAGACACTTTTGATTACACAGGACACAGCTGGAAGCGGTTTTGTCATAAACACTATACTTCCCAGCCAGCATCAATCCACCTGATCGAGCAAAGCATCACATGTAATCTGGCCTACAGTGTCAGTCGTGAGTGAGCAGATTGGCAGTAGCGTTTGGTAAATACGTTGAATTGCTCTACCAGTCTGTGAATGATGACAGGAGATTGATTGAACGTGGTTGCACGTCCAGATGCTTCAAAATGATAAATTATGTACACAGATGACAATCATTCTTCCTACCCCAATTAGGGGACCTGGTTCGACCTATTCCATCAGTGAGCTGAAATCTACCTAGCTTGTCCACCTATTCTTTCAACTTGCCATAATCTGTCGCATCTCTCCAATCTATGATGAATGATTCTTCACTTGTCTCTCAACCTGCCTCTTTCCAGTCACACGTGACCTCATTTTAAACTCGCAGTTTGCTTAATGAAATCAACGGTTAGGAGGCATTTTTCAGTCATTATATGTACCTAAATCGCAAGGCATAGAAAATTTCATCTCACGAGAATTGTTTTCTATATACACCAAAGCTGAGGTGCAGTTCCGATGTGCTGTTAGCTCACTCATTCATTCTTGACGACCAAATTTTTATCATTTGGTATGTCAGAATATCTTTGATACAAATTCATTGACAATCGAGCTCAACTCTTCTGTGTGCGTCTTTTAGTTAAGTTAGTTAAAATTAAAGAATCTCCCTCTCCTGATTTTGTCTATTATCTTTATGATTCATCTAGATAGATTTTAATGAAATTTTTGTGTACATAGGGTTGACATAATACAAAAAAATCCACCTAATAGTATAATACACAGTATCATCGCGGTAACACTTGTCGGAGGTCAACAATGCATGAAACAGCAGTTGCAGAACAGATTAAAAAAAGGTTAATGGAAGCATGGTCCCTCTTACAGATATACAGGCCTCGCACCTCGATTTTATGCTCTGAAATAAAGGAGTTTTTGAGTTCCTGTGGCATTTGGTACCCACTTCTTCACAACAACTTTTTAGATCTTGAATGTTCTCGAGGGGCCTTGAACTGCATTTGCCTTCCTCAGAAGTCCCATGCAAGCTCTATAAATTAAAGTCAGAGATCTGGTGGCAATCCATCAAGGAATATCCTCTTTTCCAAAAATTGTCCACCAAATGAGCTGTATATGACCTCATGTTATCCATTAAAGCGGAAATCAGGACCAAATGCATCCCTGAAGAGGCAAAATACAGGACTCTAAGACTTAATCCATGTACACCTCAAAGACACAGTGCCTTTTAAGACAGATGGAGATGTGATTGGCTATCAATCGATGCCAGCAAGACCATCAAGCCAACGCTGCTAAGAAGATCGATTTCTTGGGCTTTGGAGGGCAGGTAGAGGATCCTGGTCTCTCCCTATGAAAGTATGGCAAAAGTCACTAGTTAGGTGAACCGGGACTTATCAATGAGAGAATGGTTACCCATGCTTCAATCTTAGATTCTGCATCATTTTAAGTACTCTCCTGTTCGCTTGAGAAGAACGAAACAATATAGATCTTTTTACCAAACAAATCTCTCACATGAAGTCATCTGGAAGCAGTCACTCTTGAAACTCAGGGTTATTGTGGCTGAATACAATTCATGAAAGACCTGAAATGATGTATTTCCCTTACGCCTCCTTTCTGTTGGACAAATTGGATCTTTTTCTGGCCTTCTAGCTCTTGGACAACCTTACTCGAGCTTTTCTACGACAGATCTGGTATCATTAAACTATTTCTATAAGTTGGACAGGAGACTGAATTAAATCAATTCAATGCAAATGTGGTATGATCATATGTGCTTTTAGCCTACCCACAATTCGTCACCTCTATTTTATCATCATCTAAACGTTGGTGGTTACTCACTTTTACTGTTTGAATTTTAATTCATGCAATTCTGCAAAGAACAATAAGAGATATTCGTAATGCGCTGGGTGCGAAATGCAGATTTTGTCACGCGCTCTTATAAATCCTCTTTTTCGACCGGTTACGGCCACATACATATATAAACTTGTGTATTCGACGTACAATTTGCATTTTCTTTTAGCACAGTCACATTTCTTCAATTCTTTTCACGAGTCTACAAATATGCAAATTCACAGAGTACTATATATATATATATATGTATATATATATGTGTGTGTGTGTGTGTGTGTGTGTGTGTGTGACCGTGTGTGTGTGTGTGTGTGTGTGTGGCATGATATGACTTGTGTGTGTGTGGTGACATGTTTTGACCAACTGTGTGTGTGTGTTTTGTATTTTTTTGGTTTGTGATAAGAGATTTTCCTTTTTTTCTATTTTTCTGCACGTTTCATTAACAGCTTTGTTTTTGTGTTTTTAATTAATATAACAACAATTAATTTTATTTTGTAATTAAAACATTTTAAATTAGATTTTAATTCATTTTAACAACATTTTAAATTCATAACGAATGATAATGTAATTGATAACTAAAATACTTAACATAAATTAACCGATTTACCTAGCTCTGTCATTGAATAACATTCTAATTATTAGCATTTTTTGTCGGTATTTTATTCAAATAATTAAATATTACGAAAAGAAATAAATAGGTTAGAGTTTGGTTGTAATATTTGCAACAACAGGGACAAACTTTTTTTTTCATGATGAAAATTGATTTATGCTACCAACATAGCCAAGGTTTAGATGATCTCACGGATTTAAACATAACATTATTAAATTTATCAGATAGTCACTCAATTCTATCTGCTCTAAGAAACTACAATATGAAATCTCCAAAAGTTTTTCACAGATCAGCCAGCAAAACTTTCATCCTATAGCAATTTCAAATTCAAAAGGTATTACTTTGTACTCCTGGAATCTCGGAAACTTTTTTGCAATGATCAGGCGGATCAACTCGCAAAATCGGTTACGGAGTCCAACATTACATCAACTGGATTGCTCAAGAGGATATTCATAATAACATCAACAGAAAAAGAATGACAAAAACCAATAAAAAATTTTATTCAAGTAAACCTTCCGAAGATTTGGGAAATATTCCGACTATAGATAATATATTCAAGTGGACAAGAGCAAAAGAGTGGAAATTCTAATTACTCGAATCAACTTCAAAATGAGAATAACTCCTGGGCTTTTACACAATTTCCATCTGCAGGATAATGAGACATGTAACACATATAACCATATCAATGATTTGAATCATATCCTCTAAAATTGTAATAAATATACCTCCCAAAGGAATCATCTCTGGAATACACTCAAGATAAACCCACAACACAATATTACCTTCAAAGAACTTTTGGAAACAATAATAGCTAGTAAACAAAAGTTCAGAATATTCCAGCAGAAACTAAAGTACTTTGACATTTACCGAATGAAATGCATATTTTAAATGGGGTTATAGCCTTTGTTGCTCTATTCCCCACAAAAAAATCAATCACTCAATCAAACTGCCATCATACATATTTTTAAGACTTGTAAGAAATGAAATTTTTTTTTACTGTAGAAGTAAAATGAATATGAAGTGAAATGAATAAAAAGTGAATGAATAAGAAGTGAAATGAATGAGAAGTGTAATGAATGAGAAGTGAAATGAATGAGAAGTGAAATAAACAATATGTGAAAGAATAAGAAGTGAAATGAATAAGGAGTCTAGAAGTGAACAAGAATGTTAATTTTATGTTACCATGAATCAGTGATACTATTTTCGTCTCTACTTATTAAGAAAAATGCTTCGTATAATTTTCTTATTAAGAAGAAATAGGCTATTTAAAAATAAATGTTTGCTTATACTGTTTTAAATGCGATATGATACCAATCACTATGTGTAAGCTATTTGAATATATTGTTATGATAAATTTTTCAAAATATTCTTATTTTAGACAATATGCATCTTGGAATGCTTATTAAACAATGTATGCAAGTCCATCAATGTATTTAAAAAAAGTTGAAACAAATAAATTTTTATTATTTCTTAAAAAGGCATTGGGTAGTATCAGTCATATGAATTTGAAATAAGATGTTATATTTAATACGATCCTGTAATGAAAAAACTTTTTACTTATCTTAATGTTTTTTCCTTCAATATAATATACATAATATATGTAATTTTCAGTGAAATAAAATATAAAATAAGAACATAATTTAATGAATTTAGTATATAAATTTAATTCATATAACTATAAAATGAAGAAATACTCGGTAACTTTATACGGATTAATAGTTTTATTCTCAATAAAAATCTATATTGAGAATAAAACATTTATTATTCACAGTAATTTCTGCACTAATTTTAGCAAAACTTTAATAATAATTTTTAGCGGGAACAATGTTTATAAATTACCAAATTGTTTAAAAAGGTGCGAGTAAAAATTATTTTTTTATTACTAAGTAGCATGGCATGCTCATTTTTCTTCTTTGGGGAAACATGACTTTTTGGCTTCCTTTATTGGAATGTCCTAAGAAATTTAAACATTACTTCTTTTCTAACTATTCTAGTACGACATGTTCGAGAACAGGAAACATGATATCTGCTTCTAAAGCACACTGGAAAAAATATTCCAAGTTTTTTCCATTATGGAAGGTTATGGAACATTGAGCACAACTTTCACTACCTCGCTAGGCTCGCAGCGTATGTTAAAATCCTAAGCACGCAAAGGAGTGTAAAACAATTTAGATGAAAAGGCAAAATAGAACATTTTAAATATGCTAAAGGGATAAGTTTTGAAAAAGAAAGAAATGACAGAATCTTTTAATACATTTTTATTTATAAACTCCTTCATATCGAAAATTTGCTTACATTCTGTAGAAAACATATTTCTTACAGACGTTAATGTTTTGACACTTAATATTTATTGTGCATTTAGTAGTTTCTTCTATTTCAACAAAATTATTTTTATTCCGAAAGAGAAATGTTTTTCCTGAAACATAAATGGTTTATATAAATATATCATACATTTTATTGATCTATTTACGAATTTTCATTTTTCCCTGCAACTATACAAATTATACCTCCATCATTTTACAATTAAAATCTATAATTTCAACTTTATTTTAAATCGTTAAATAATATTCAAACATGTAAAAAAAATTCATTAATATCCTAACTGAAGGACGTCCAAATTCCTAATTAACAATTGCACATGCATTTTTCCTATGTTGTTATTATCGTAGAACACACTTTTACGTAATATCAATTAGGAGAAATTTGTAATGTTTTCTTTTAAGATTTACCTTTCTTCATGTCAGGTGCCACTCAACTCTAAAAAGTAAATTATAGACAAAGGGTATTGAAATAGCTGAGATGATTCTTCATATATTTTTATTTCACTTTATATACATAATGGAAATTCTACAAATAAAAATACTAAGATACGCATTTTATATCAGATTATATGATACTTTTATTATACATCAATACTTCATTCACTTACAAAAAAGGCTTTTAAAATTCCTACTAATAATAAAAAATATATATAATTGAATATTTTCTTAGATATTTTTTTTACAAAAAATATTTAAAGTATTTAACATATATTGAAAGCTATTAAAATAGTGTTAGAAAAACTTATGGATGCATACAAAAATAATCATGTATTTATATTAAATTAGTTTGTTACAAACTATTATAAAAATAAGTTATATTTCATACCTTTTTTTAATTCTTATGTCTTAATTTATAAAATATATACATAATATGTTGTTTGAGTTTATATATACATGTAGCATTTTTCAGGAAAATCATGATTGTTCTTTATATTATTTATTGTTTGATAAGCATTAAAATACATTTTTCAGGCTTCTGTATGGATTTCCAATTACGAGCTCCCCGATTTCAACACGAACCTGCAAATCGAGTAGAGTTTTCAAATTCAAGTGGTACTGTTATTGCTTGTAGTGCTGAAGGTCGACCCCCGCCATTGATTCGTTGGGTGAAACATGATGGGGAAGTTCTTCAAGATTTACCAGGTCTAAGGTACACACGACATGATGGCTCTCTCGTATTTCCTCCATTTCCAAGTGAAGAGTACAGAGCCGATGTTCACGCATCGATTTATAGATGTGAAGCTTCCAACAGAATTGGCGTTATTGGCAGCAAAGATGTCCATGTAAGAGCTGGTAAGTCCAATTTGGAATTTATGAACTTTTTATTAAGTTCATTGATGAAATATAGTAATTCGGTTAAATAATGCATTACAAAAAGTTATATATATATATATATATATATATATATATATATATATATATATTATATATATATATATATATATATATATATATATATATATATATATATATATATATATATATATAATATATATATAATATATATATATATATATATATATATATATATATATATATATAACCTATGATCACGTATTTTAAAGTTTTTTTTTTTTTTTTAATTTAATTTTCAATTTATAATATTTTGTTGTTCTAACATGATATTGAAAATTTATTTCAAAATTTTATTATATTCTCCTATATTAATGTAGGAATACGTAATGTGTAATACGTAAAAATTAAAATAAAACTCATGTATAAATTTTTTAAAGGAATTTAAGCCATTTAGATATTATTTCAGAAACAAATGTCTCTATTGTTATTTTTACGATCCTTATTTTGAAATCCATAAATTAAGGAAAGATATCGATAAAGGGTTATTGATAATTTCATTTCATGAAATAATACATATTTGATTTATGAAAATTCATCACAAATCGTATTTTCCATAGAATAACAATATGTAACAAAAGAAAAATTTTATATACCATTAAATTCTTTGAAAAATCATTTAAAATAAACAGTGCCCAATTCTAAATTTAGAATTATTGATTTAGAAGTTCATTGCGGATAAAAATAAGGTTTACGTATTCCATGCTGTGTGCCAATCAATAAGAAATAGAACTGCACATGCCATGATAGTTTATTTTTAAGGAGTGATTTAGATTTAGCAGCACTTATTTTATTTTAAATGTTCATATCATTTTTTTTTAAATTGTAGAACACCAATGTACATATTCTCTGAAGGCATTTCTCATTAACTTCTGACAATTCGAAACATATTTCTTTCATTGGAGAAATTAATAGTTTTATTTTGTCTATTTATTACGTTTCATATTATTATTCTTAAAATTTTTCCGCAAATAAATAGCAATTACTTGTAAAAATCTTAGTGTTTTAGATGAAGAGTTTTCCCCCATATGTGATCACATAATTTTCACAGTTACTTGCTGCATCCAAAAAAATAGTTTTCAAAATTCGTAGTTCTTTTCACTAGAGCAGTAGGTTCCATGTAATTTATGATGGGCACATTACATCTTTCAGTATTGTATTTTTAACTTTCAAATTACATATTTATTATATAATCGTGATAAGTATTGTTGTTATTGTAAATCGCATACATCAAGAGAATTAAGTACTTTTACTGTGCAAGTTTTCATAATTAAAAAGCTTAATCTTTCCCTGAGATAATGTAACATTATTTATTGCATAATTACATAATTTCTCAAAAATTTTGATGGAAGCATAGTGTAAAGCATTCTATTTTTCTTAAAGAATTGAAAAATATTATCAATTATTTACAGCACTTGATACCAGCTTCTGATCAAACTGATTAAATGCCATTTATTAAATACTTGTTTTACATTTATAATATTTTATATGAAATGTATGACATGCAAAAATGATTTCCTTCAAACCATGATGAGAAATACTCTCTCATGCTTTGCAAATCATAACATTGCTCTTCAAACCACAGATTACAATCCCCAATGGTTTTTGGGAATCATTCTTAAGAACACGATTGTATTGAGAAGCATTATGTACTCGATTGTTTCGAGTTATATACATATTTTTGTGCAAATACTTATGTTTATACTATACATATTTCCGTTCTGTGAGACGTGGCATCAAACGAAGCTTAAGACCTTTAATTTACTCAATTTCTTATACATATTACTCGAATGTAATTGTGTTACTTGAAATCTCTTTCGAAGCTCTCTACTTTCTAAATTGCAAGTGTGATTAGCTACAGCCAGAAAACACACTCAGATACTAAAATAATATAAATATATTGACTGCAGTAATATTTATGAAAATCTATTCAGCTTACATATTCATACTTTGATGACATTACCACCATAAAATATTATGATTTTTTTGTGTCTCTATTAGAAAAAGATTAAAGTAACAGTCAGAATAGTTTTAAAATAAAACGTTTCAGCCACACACCAATATAAAAGAGCAGCTTTTTTAAAATTAACTGATCAAGTTTGAGACGTATTATTAAATGTGATGAATCACAAAATTTTGATTAGTTATTTTTAAATAAGTGATATTCAAAATTTTATTTTAATGGAGACAAAAATTGTGTTAGTAATTATTTTATTAGTATTTTAAATAAAAAGTAATTATGGGGCAAGTATGAATTCTTATTTTGATCAAGCTCTTTTGTGACAATAAAATATGCTTTAAATTAAAAAAAGGTACACATCATGATTTGACATTTCTCTAAAGATTTCAATGTTTTACATCACATATTTGAGAAATGATTAAATAGCTTGTATAAAATGTTCCAGACAGTTATTTTACAAGTAAATGTTTATCCATATCTTGATTTATTTTACGAAATAAAAGGCATT
This sequence comes from Nephila pilipes, assembly GCA_019974015.1. Lineage (NCBI taxonomy): Eukaryota > Metazoa > Arthropoda > Arachnida > Araneae > Nephilidae > Nephila > Nephila pilipes. The sequence goes on along the minus strand of BMAW01064737.1, from coordinate 28,091 downwards.
CCTATTATCACTTAAGTTCTATGAGTACTTTGAAAAACTTAGAGCACATTCCTTAATGTTATTAATCATATATATATATATATATATATATATATATATATATATATATATATGTAAATTTTAAGCAGATAACCATGAAGTAGCAGAAAAGGAGCTATTGCGATCAATATAAAGAACACACAATTCTATAAAAAAGTGATATCTATGCAAATATTAGGAACAAAACGTCATAGGCGATGGGCGTGCACTCAAAACGTTTGCCGTTGGTGCGCGCAGCTCAAGACTACAATAAAAAAAAAGAATGGAGGTATAATTAAAACACTCACTGCAAAGGCAGGTGAGTTCTTTAGTAAATTATGGCTAGAATAATTCACCAGGATGGCTTCCTTCGCCAAAATAATCACTGGTAAGTGGGAGGAGGGGCGTAAATTGATAATTGCAATTAAAGAGTTCGGAATCAACACAAGTATCAATTCACGTGCTTGAAAATTTTTCAAGCCATCGATACAGCTGTTAGAAAGGTTGGTGGTGGCCACCCTAAGAAAACAATTGCAGTGGATGACCGATGTACCGTCCCGTAGGCGAAAAGAGCCCAATACCAGTTAGAAAGCGTCATTGCTCAGCAACTTTGTACAGAAATAGGGCAACAAGAGTCGTAGTTTGCTGTAGTCAGACGCCTTCACAAATGTAGCCCATTTGCCTACCTTCCTGACCGCTGCATCCCTTTGAAAGTTGGCCATCGGCGGCACCGTTTAGAGTGGTGAAGGAGCTCAAAAACTAGATATCTCATCAATGGAATCGTGTCCTCTTTACAGATAAGTCGTTTCTGTACCACAAGAGATTCTCAACGCCAGTTGATTTGGAGGGAAGTTGGGACACGGTTCCATCCCAGTAACATCACGGAAAGAGTTATTTGGGGAGGCATTATTCTGAATGAACTGATTGAGTTCCACATTTTCGACAAAGATTCTGAAACCGTAGGTCGCTATTGTAAGGAGGTGATCCTTTCCCACGTACGTCTGTTCCGAATTGCTATTAGGAGAGACTTCTTTTAATGGATGATAATGCACGGCCACACCAGTCTGCTGATGTTCAGCAGCTACTTTAAAGTAAAGATATCACTCGAACGAATATCTGATTTAATCATATAGAACATGTGGGGGATGCATTTGGGAGACGCCGTTCGACAAAATTACATCCTCCGGATAACATCCAACAATTGAAACAGATGAGGATTAAGGAAAGGGCACTCTTACCTCAAGAACTGTTGGACAATCTGGTGCTGGTGAAGAGACGACGTAAAGCAACAATTGTAGAAAGGAGAGGGCATGCTCCATACGATGAAACATCTGCTTGTTTTTCTTCCTCTTGGACAGACAATCATGTGTAATGATACTATGAGTTCATAAAAGCATTTTTGTCTGATTCAATACTATATCCATTGTATTTATTTTTGCGCAACTTTGCTTTCGTCAACGTTTAAGTAAAAAAAGTTGTTTCTCATTTCTGAATTTCATGTTTCGCGGATGATTTCTCGCGAATTTTGACATTAAAATTATCTGATATATATATATATATATATATATATATATATATATATAAATAATATAAATCGCAACATATAATGAAATTTAAGGAAATCTTTAATAGGCAAATCAATATTTATACAAATCGTAAATCGTATAAAAATTTACTTAAAGAATATAAAACAATCAAAATCATTTTTAAAAAATCATAATACCACAAATTTAAAATAAACTATTAACGAACCAATCAATTTAAAACAGAGTAAAAGTACAAAAACATGAAATTCAGAATAAGGGATATATATTTTTTATGTGTGTATGAGATGTGTACATATAAAACATAAAAATTAAAATTCAAAATGTATTTCCAAGACATGTGGAAATTTTAAAGGTATTTTTGATGACGACTAGATGAATAATGATATTAATCGAATTATTTGCATGCTAATTCTTTGTCGAAAACAAGATCTTTTTCGTTAATTTTTTTGGAAAAGAAAATTTATGATCATAAATTTATCTAATTGATTCAAATAACGTAGCGATTCACTCAGAAAAATATCATTTAAAAGCAATGAGAAAATCAAACTTATTATTTTTTGCCATTTTGTATTTATAAAGCTAACCTTCTTTTAAGCAATTTACTTAATCTTGAAAGTTATGTTCATTTTCTAATTATATGAAACGTAAAAATTTCATGTTTAAAGGAAGGCAATACAAATATCTGATATACGGAAGAATAATTTTAGTTGATATTTTGTTTCATCTATTTTATACAAAAGATTAATTTAAAATACTACCAAAGCCATGAACTTCTTAAATAAAAGAATAAGACAAATTATTACCAAAAACGGAATCAAATTCCGTTGTTTAAAATATGTTGTTAAGTAACATAATTTTATATATATATATATATATATAAAGCACAACTTACATTATGTCATTAATTCCCGGGAAAAGGGGAAAAGATATATAATATTAATGGTACAAAGAAATTATTACAATATACTGAAAAATTATATTTCACATAAATCTTGTAAGATTTACCGTGCTCTTATTTTTTTTCTTTCATTTAATTATTTCTGAGTTACATGAAATGATATCAATAATATCTATATGCAAAATAATTTTGACTTTAAAAAACCTTTAAACAATTTATTGTATTAAATATGTGTTAATGAAGATGTAAGTAATATTAACACTAAAATATTATGGATATAAATTTCAAAAGAATTAATTAAATTTATGAAAACAAATTCCTCAACCATATATCATAGTTTGAATTGCGCAATGTTAAGAATTTGTTAACTTGTCAAGAATCGCAAAATATTTCAAATTCAGCTTTTTTGTTTTTATTGCTGACGGACAGAAGACGGTTTCATAATTCCTTAGATGTATTTTTATGGAATTTTTATCAATAGAACGTTAGAAAATAGAATTATTTTTTAAAAAAAGTGAACAAGCGGGCAATACCAACTGAAAAATAATTGTATTCCGTTTACGAAAAATCCTTTTTTTAGAATTTCGATACACTGAATTCTAAATCCACTTTATCTATAATGATAATATTTTCCAAATAATAAAATTATGTTATTTCCTACAAACTAAACACGCTTTTCCAGTATACAAACACTTAAAATTTTTATGTATTTCTCTTATTAGAATTTGTACACAAATTAAGAATACATACATAATTATATTTTAATAATGAAATTATTATTTTTTTTTTCGAATTTTATATCTCTATATTAAGATACGACTTTCTGTGATTTTAGTTTGAAAAGCGAGGATTTATCAAACGTGCATAAGATACCAGTAAGTTAAGTTTTTTTTTTTTTCGAAGATGTCTCACTTAACTTATTATCCTTTAACGTTTTTGCTGTAAAACTAATAATAAATTGTTAGAAAATGGAGCATATAATGAAATTAAATTATTGCATCATCTTAGAAATGTATTCTATATCCTCACTTTAAAATAGCTTGCTATACAGTCTTTCACGAAATCCATAATAAACCCTTAAAATATTTTTTATGTAATTAAAGAACCTGAAAATCTGTAATATTTTTATTTAGAAATACAAATTTGCTCACATATATTTATGTAAAAAAAAAAAAATTTTAATCTCGTAAGCAAAACAAAAAAAAAACATTTCGGTTGAATTAAACTCATACCACTCAATAGTATAGTAATAATAGTAGTTATATGCATATCAAGGAAAATAGAAAATTAGCATAACATTGGAAACTGAAAATAATTTAATATAGTATAACTTTGTCTTGTGAATAAATGTCTGTTAGCTATATCATAGGTATTAAGACAATATTCTTTTAAGTATTTTCTGGCATAATTTCAGACTGCTCTTGCAGCCATGTATTTTTAAGGAATCTTTACCATAGAAACTGTACTTTCTAATTCTACATCTCATACGTATTGAAAGGGATTCAAGAGTATAGAGCTTCGCAGATACTTTGTGAAAAAGTCATTATTTTCAAAACTTCGCTTTGCTTTTTGGGTCGTTATCGTTGCTGACAGATCAACTAAATTCCAAGGTGTAAATTACCGACGTATGATTAAAGGTCACTGAAAAATATTTTTAATTATTTGAAAACGATTCATCACATCAGTAATGACATTTAGTTCACAAACATGGGCAACCGACAATGACTCTTCCTAAGCATAACTCCTTCTTCTCCTCCTGAATCTTGCATTCAAGAATACATTTAAAAGTGTCAATTTTTCGTATCAGAGCAATCTAATTTTTCAAAGGTCTATAACTTCCGATATCAATATATTTGCTGTTATCTGTAATAAAAAATTTTTTCAACAAGTGAAATCCTTAAGGATGTATTCTTTTGCGAAGAATAACCTTTTATTGCCGTTTGTCTTCTTTGCTGCAATATTAATGAAATCTTTCAGATAGGAGAATTCCTCCAGTTGTTTCTGCATTAATACTTTTACCAGTTATCTTAGAAACACATTTCGTTAAAAGAGGAGAGGATAAATTTGGATTTAACATCACAAAGTTCCCACTAGCAACTCGATCATTCAAAATCATTCGCAGCCCGTTATGAGGTTCTTTAGAAATATGTTAAATTGTTTCGTAATTCTTTATAATAGTTTGGATTGTAGATCAGTTTTTCTTGACAATTTTTGCATTGTCAGAGTAAGTAAGAATTTGATGAATTGATAAAATGAAATTTGTTTTAAAATAATCAAAAAACATTAAGTTTTCTTATATTAATCATGAAGTCCACAAAAACATATGAATTTTAAACTTCCTTCAATTCTTTATTACTTTTCAAAAGAATTTGGGCATAGTTGCCAAAAATGGCGCTTTACTTTGTTGCAAAAGGTTAAGGAAAAACTCACAATTTCAGCTTAAGATTTCAGAAACGTATCAAGACAAATTAGTTTTAAATCAGAGCAGTGAATCAAAATGGAACGATTTTTCGAAGCAAATGGTAGAATTCTTCGCAATTTGATATCAGTAACAGACTTCAATTGCTTATCTCCACTTCGACTGAATCTTCTACGAGATCCTTCATTGCTAGGCCATTCTCTTTCCTAATCTTTCACGAAAGCTAAAAGAGCGGGAAAACAAGAGATAAAAAAAAACGGAAATTCTATCTCTCAGTGAAGCTCTCCCCCCTCCTCTTTTGAAATGAGACAAAGGCTTAGTATTCTCCAAAGAGTTGAAGGACTTTGTTTATCATTCTTAAGACCCAGTCCACGTCCAGCAAAACTTTTCTCTCTCGTATACGATTGCTGAGTCTGTATTTCACTGACTCTTTTTAATAAAATATTGGATTCTTTGAATTAGAGAACTAGTTTCCATGCAATCATGCAAGAGGATTTATTCCAAACTTTCTGTTCACTAGTCGAAATGTTTAAAGACATTCGCAGCAAAAGCCGATTTCTTGACAATTTAAAACCGACATTTAATATATATATATATATATATATATAAGACATTTTTTGTAGAATTACTTTAAAAACACACAATAAATTTGTCATAAATAAAACAGTAAATTATATCCAGTTTTTCAAAAAATTCAATGATACAAAGTAATACAAGGAATTAAATAAAGCAATTTGGAAATATGTTGGTAAGTACAAAGAAGCAAAAATTATGGAAAATAAGTTTCTCTTTTGTAAAATCTAGAAATAAAAAGTAAAAAATAATATTATCATTCACATTTTCTTTGAATTATATTAGATATTTAACATTGTATATATTAGTACTCGTATTTTTAATGAAAAAATATAATCTGGAGGAAAATTCGCAATTCTTTGAAAGTTGTTTTATGATTATTTTTTTAAATTGCATTAAACCTCAGTTCATTTTTTTAAACAAATCTGTCTAATAGATGTATTCCTTCATAATTCGTACTTTAATTTCTCGCATGTATTTTGAAAATGGAATTTTATTTGCATGATGTTCCTCAGGTACTTTCGTAAGTGCAAGTAGATAATCTTTTGACAAATAATCAAACTAAAGTTAGGAAACATCTTTTATTCGTACATTTGTTACTCATAGATATTCAGAAAGGAACTTTAAACTTAATTTTTAGATATATCTTAGTATTTAAGAAACAATTCAGGTGTATTTATGTATCCAGTATAAGAACGCTACAATACATGTAAGCAAATTTATGAACTTCAAGCAGCATATTCATGTTGAGTAAAATAAGTATTCTGATAATGGGTTACTTCAGAGTCTCTAAAAAATTTCGGAAAGAGAATTAAACAAAACTCGATGAAGAGATGAGAATATTTATTTCCTAGTTACAAAACTATTTTGTAATGTTGATAAGATATAAATTTGTCCTGCGTTGACTTATTATTTACAAATTTATGTATACATACACAGAAACATTTTACAATAAAAACCTTAGGTGAATATTGAATTCGGTGCCTTTCTCTTATTACAAAACTTTTTCTGTGGTAGTTATTTCATAAGAATTTAAATATGCATATCCTTAGGAGGAGAAATAATCTTTAATCTTATATATATATATATATATATATATATATATGATTTTGAGTTTTGGATATCAAACAGATTTCGTATTTTGAAAATATAATATCACATCCTCTGTCTATGTAAAAGTCACAAATATTATAGATTAAAAACATTAAAAATAGTTTGATAGAAGAGTTGGGAGAAAGAAAGATATTTAAAAAAAATTAAATCTGTGATACTTTTTGATTTTCATTGATTCTGAGGAAGAATACCAAAAGTGAATAACTAACTTCAAAAATACTTTAAAACACGCACACACACACACACACACACATATATATATATATATATACGAGGACTATTCAGAAAGTAAGTAACGTTTTGGAATTAGAAACTAAGTACAAAAAAAAATTTGTTATATACATCAGAAAGAGCGAATAAAATTCTACTTTTCTACATAGTCACCAAACAAATTGAGACATTTATCATAGCCGTGGGCAACCTTTGAAATTCCTTCGTCATAGAATTCTGCCACCAATTTAAAACAACAAAGTCTGTGAAACTTGTGGAAAACTAAGCGAAAGCTCCCTTATTGTGAAACGGCGGTTTTCACGAATCTTTTCATGAACTTTAGCGACCAGTTCGTCATTCACAATGCTAGGGCGTCTACTCTTCTCTTCATCGTGAACGTTAGTTCGGCCATTTTTAAACTGAATGCACCATTTCCGGATTGAACTTTCATTCATTACGTTGTTTCCGTACACTTCACAAACTTGCCGATAAACTTCCATAGCTTTTAGGTTTTTTGCCAACAAAAACCGTATCACAGACCGCACCTCACAACTGGCGGGATTTTCAATTGCAGCGCACATTTTAAATTTGAATATCGAAAAAACGGGCAGCGTGTAAATGTTTCCGTTGTGTTGGCTGGACTCCGACTGAGAAGCCGAGCACGCAGACACCAAAATATACGTGATCCGCGCGAGCCTAGCGACGTCAGACGGAAACGTTCCTTACTTTCTGAATCCACCTCGTGTGTGTATATATATATATATATATATATATATCCATTCCCAAATAACATTTTCTATGGAGTAATTTTTTTTATAAAAAGAAATTAGCACTAATTAATATTTTATCGAAAGAGAAAAACTGATTTTTCAACATTTCTCAGAGTATGCAAATTTTATTGTTAAAAATAGGAAATACATTTCTGTTTGAAATATTGAAAATACTTATTTATATACAATTATTATTTTTAATAATTTCTTAGAAGAACTGAATTACTGGTAATTTCTAAGTAAATGGGTTTTTTTTCTTTCGAAGAGTGCTTCTTTTTTAGGAATGTTTTTATATAAGCTATTCATACGAATGTCAGGTATTCTTTCAAAAAGCAATGAACTTGTTTGCATGTTTATAAATTGTTTTTAGTTCCATAAATCCGGTTTTCATTTGATAAACTTATTTGCATAAAAATTGTAATACATACTTATTAAATTATTTTATTCTAAGTAAATAAGAACACTTCTAACACTGATTAAATGAAAAAAAAAATTATTTTATCTGAATTTTTAAATTATTCTTAAGTCACTGCATGAAGTATCACGTATTGTAATTTTTTAAACATCTTGTAATTTCTTTTTGATTGAAGTATTTTTTTCGTTTTGATAAAATATGTGTCGAAAGACTTTTATGCAAAATTTTGCGAAAGTACTTTAATTAGAATTATTGATTTGAATTAAGAAACAACCATAAAAGAAAATTAAAAAAATTACATGTAAGAGAAAAATGGAGAAAGATTATACGTTTTTTTAAGAAATCTAAAGCAATTGCATTTAATGGTTATGCACTGATAATCTGTATTACAAGTTTTTAGTAAAATTATTAATGTTAGTTTTTTTTTATTCTTCCAAAGAATTTTTGTTCAAACTTATTCATAAATTAACAATTAACGAAAAACAAGTTGCGTATCCTTCAAATTTAAGTCACAAAATGTTTATTTTTATAAAGTAGAAGATACGTAATAAATATAGATTCATAATATTTCAAAAAGTTCTGGTTGAATATACTCGAATTTTAATTTGTCTAATGTCATTAGCTCATGTTTAAATTATTTTTACTGAGTTTTCGAATGTTTTCTAAAGCATATAACATCTAAAATAATCTATGTATTTTATTTTATTGCCAAGAAATATTTATTATGAGATGTATTCTATTCTTAAAAAAGATCAAGTGAGAAATTATTTTAAGTACAATTTTTCCGTGTAAGTGATTTAGGCATTTTTACAACAACAAATTTTCAACAAGTAAAACCTACAACTACTAATCATAATCTATAAAAATACAAAATTCTTTTGTCAAACAATTTTTTTATGTATTTTAACAAATAATAAACACATATATAAATTTTATCTACTTCATCAGCCATTATTCAAAATAATATATTTTAATCATTCGCCAACAAAATCAACATTTCATAAATTCTTAAATACAATTCAATTGACGTTTCAAGAATACGTTAAATTTAAAGTAATTTATTCTGCAATACATAATATATTTTCGAATCTTCTGTTTCATAGGAAATTTTATTCAAGAAAATCAATGCTTTGGTTTTGATAGCAATTTTCTTCGTATTTACTGCCAATCGTTTGTCTTCCTCCAACGCAATACAAGAAGAATTACGTTTCATCCAAGGAAGCAAATTATTTCAACAGCATAATTTGCATTTAAAATATCCTTTCTAACAATTTAATCAAATTGGTTTTATTTTTTAGCTAAAAAATGCATTTTTTTATGGCAATTTGCAAATATGCTCTCAGATACATCATCAAAATTTTTCTTCTTAAAATTACTTTACATTTTCCACAATTTCAATTCAATTCTTAGAAAGGGAAGTATATAATTTTCAATGCACATGACACTTAATACAATATATTTCGTAGTATTTTTATGTGTTTCAATGAGCTAAATTTATTTTAAGGAAATGTTACTTTGTACATGATTTAAAGTTTGATTTCTTTAGAGAATATTTATTATACATGAAGTGTAGAATAACATATTCAAATTCAAAGATATGATGACGTATTTTCTTTCCTTTAAATATAAATGCATAGATAAATATGTATGAAACTAAATTTTTTGAATGCTTTACGAGATATAATAGTTTTTGGTTGAATGAATTATTTGCCAAGTTTTTAACATTTATTTTAAATGAAGGTAAAGCCTTTTCGAGCCATTGAATGATAATGGAATAAAATAAGTAACTTCATCTTATACTTGGTATCTGTTTTTAAATGAAATGTTGCATCAGTCAATAATTAATAATTTACTATCTATTTTAGAAAGGCAATTATAATGTCCAAAAACTATATAGGCAGTTTTGTATGATAATACTCAAATTTTAAAATTGTTACCTAAATTTCATGTGTATCATTTAATATCATTCTGAAACGTCACACTGGGGTACATACGATGTCTTAAATGTTAAATAAACATTTCATATTTTCCTTTTGCTCTTCGAAAATTTTATTTATAACATTGGATATGTAAATAAAATTATACAGTTAAAAATTAAATAAAATAGCATTATCGTTGCCTGCATGGTTCAATTGCCTAAATTTGTTTTGATACCCAAAGTGTATTTATTCACACGTAACTTGGAAATACTTTAGTACCTAATACATCGTATGTAGACTCTATATCTACTATATATTACTTCGAGCATTAATACTTAAGAATAAAAGCACTCGATGCTAATTCACACTTTTTGAAATAATTATGTTTAGGGTATTTGATAAACTTCTAAAGGGTACATATATTTCAGGAGAAACGGAAATCATCGATCGTTGTTTCAAAATAGGTTTCCATTACACAAAGGAACACTAATCAAAAATAATGATCGAAACTTCCCTATTTCTGAGAAAGAATTTTCATAGTAATCTCATTTGAGAACAAGAACTAATGGTTCATCTCATGCAACATTGAAAGTTTCTGAAAGATTATATACAAATTCTGGATTTTCATTGTTGGCTCGCTTGGTGATTACCAATGTGTATTTTAAATTACTATATTTTTTAAATAATTATAATATGAATTATAAGTTAAGTACTAAATTACATTAATGTATCAAAGGAGGAATAAATTATTTATTATTATATAAATCATCAAAGGAACTTCGAGTTTATCATTCAGTATTTTTTTTACGGATTGATCAAATAATCAAGGTCATATTATAATTATTATAACTCAAAAGATTCAATTTATAAGTCCTATGGTCATTTTAATATGTTCTAAATTGATGTTTTGGATTTGGGGTATACAATTGTTTACAAAATACATGTTAAAGGTAAAACTTTCTTATTTTTCTCATACATAAAAGTAATCTTAATAAAAAATCTTTCACACATTTTTTGTCATGCGTATATCTCTAAAATAGCAAGATAACGTAAATTACTGTTTCTAAGAGAAATAGCCTCTTTCTAAAAAGTTGTATGGAATAATTAAGATTATACTGATTCTTATAGATGGCTAATAAAGTAAGAAAATCATAGTTATAGGATATACAGCATTAAATATTTCGTTTTATACCAAAAACTTGTCGATATATATATATTCCTTCATCAGGATGATGGGTATTCACTGTGGCTTGAGCTATTTCTCATAATTATCTCTATATAATTTTCAGAATAACTTCAGAATTTGGAAGCTAGATTTATTAAGAAACTATTTCACATCTATTGGAATACAAATTATGCAGCATCTTATTTAATATTTAGTTTCAAAATACAGAATCAGTGTTAAGCATATTCAGTGGAAAGGGGATCTTCAATAATGTAGAACATTATATATATATATATATATATACGATAAAATAATTATAATGAAAAGAAATTCTAAATGACAGAGAATTTCAAGAATGACAGAGAATTTCAACTGCATTTCCATAAGTTTCAAGGAGAAACGAAATTATTAAAATCTGAACGCTAGTTCAGCCATATATTTTCTTTTGGCGAGTACTAAATGTCAGTAGGAATGCACTTTTTTCTGCAAGTTTGGAAATGTAGTTGTTAGACAACAAATTTAAACGTAATTTAAAATATAATTACTAAGCATCATAATGTATATTATTCTGCAAGCTTAAATTTACTAAAATTATCTCGAAAATGGGATTATTTCAATGTTTTCTCTTCGTGACAGCCTTGTGCTATTGGTTGCCGCCTCAAAGAGTAGTTTTTGTTGATTCGTGGGTTCGAGCGCAGGTGCCGCTGAAGATTCGCCGTGTTTGGCGGGACTGATGCACGTTGACTCAGTCGAGGTTCAAGTTCTACAATGGGAGTGGTGTAGAAGTTTTTAGATATAGGTACATGCTAAAGTGTCAGTCACAACACTTGACCGAGTTTCAAAATTAGGACGTACGTTGCCAATAGCCCTCGTGTCACTTATCAGTGTGACGTGACCAAACAATCAATACACGTATACGAGTAAACAAAGGAAAAATGCATCTATTTTCTATAGACTACCATTGAGGATCTAAATAATTAGGGAAGAGAACAAAAGATAATTTTGGGAAACGTTAACTGCCTTACAAATTTGCACTCTTATTAATAAAATTAGAATTTTCTTAATTTTATTTCCTTCCCAATTAAACGTGCAATAATGTTTAAATGAATGTGAAAGTAAAACTGAGCAAATTCTGAATTACAATTATAATTTACATTCAGTTTCAATTTTATGAATGTAATTGTATTTTCTTGTTAAAATATATAACATTCCTCTTCCAATTTGCTTTCCTATGAACTGATCAATAGCATATATATTTAAAATCTAAAAATATTATATTTAATTCCCCCTTTTATTTGCAAAACAGATAATATTTCACGGATTAAAGTTTTTCTTACAGGATTAAAATAGTTTATACTCTTATTTTCCACAAAGAATAATCATTTAATGCTATAATTTAACAAAAATTTTCATCAAAGAAAATGATGGCAGAATTTTGTGTTTCGGAAGCATGGCAAGTACATTTTTTGAGGGGGAAAACAAAAACAAGCCAGTGAACTACTGATTTTTTCCCCTTCAAAGCCATTATTTTTAGACTTTTATTTTCGACAGCATGTTGTTGTATTATTAAATTTTAAAATATATTCAGTTACAAAAGAATATACTTCTCATAAATGTTTAATTTGTTTTATGCATTAAATATTCAAAAAGAGAACATTTTGGTCTGATATCAAAATTGAAAGTTAAAACGGATTTTTTTTATTGAACGAAAAGAGAAAATAATGTATCTCTAGTCTTCCTAGATAAATATTCAGGAATTGAATCACTCCCAAGTATCAATAAATTTAACTCGGCTATGATTCAAAAGAACAAAGAAACAAATGGATTCGCTACTGTTCTTCGAATTTGATTTATTTATGTTCAAGTATCCAGCACTCCACGATGCATTTCTTCGGTTCTTTTTTAAGTTTCAGTATCTTTTGAAAAAACATACTCATATGAAGGATATGGTTTTTGTTGGATTTGGGAGTCATCAATTTCTTATAAGCGTGTTTTTATTTATAGAGTGTGAGTGCCTTTTTCTATTTTATATATTTTATATAAATCAGGAAGAAAAAAACTGTCTACGTATAAATGAATGAAAAAAATGTGTGTCACTCCTGAATACCACGTACTACAGTAGTTTTATCACGTATCAAACGTAACTTCAGATTTTTCTTCCATTTTATTTATGTTCGTTTATTCTGAATGGGTATGCATTCCGCAGCTGTCCGTCTTGTTTTTTTACCAGCCGATAAAGACGAATGGGTTTCTTGAAAGAAAAAAGAGAAAAAAAGTTTATGTTTTTCTTTCGAACAGTGATTCCCAGAATACGCGATCATGAACATAAAATTCCAAATGTGAAATAGTCTCATAGAAGAGAACGTCATGTCTTTGACTAAAGGTTCAACTTTTACAAAATAGATCCATAACATTGGAAAGATACAGCAAATTTCTTTTCAAAGTTCTTCTGTGCTAGATTCGTAAAGCGGATATTTTAGATCAATTTTATGTTTCAAGAAATGAAATAGTGTTTTAACGTTTCCCATTTCTTAAAAAAATCCCAAGTACTTGCAGTCTGCAAAATCCATTTCAATCTCCCGGATTTCACATAACATACTTGTTCTAGTTTTTTCTTGATGATATGGAGCATAACTTTGATGAATAAATCAAAGTTTCGGAATATTACTGGAATAAGAGTTGACCGCAAAACTCCGCATACATTTTTATCAAGAGCGCTGTATCATAAAACCTTGAGAAATCAACGCAATTCCATTTTTATTACTAACACTCATATGAATAAGTTAAGGTTCAGTATTATTGTACGTCCTCTTTATTTAGGTGAATTTTATACAAAAATGCTATATTTTCGTATGCATTACATTTATTTACTATATATATATATATATATGTGTGTGTGTGTGTGTGTGTGTGTGTGTGTGTGTGTGTGTGTGTGCGCGCGCGCGTGTGTGTGCGTGCGTGCGTGCGCGCGTGTGTGCGTGCGCGCGTGTGTGCGTGTGCGTGCGCGCGCGTGTGTGTGTAAGTAATGACAATTCATAATATTTTACAACATTTAAGAATATGTAACATGGTTTTTGATAGTACTGTTTCTCTGTTAACATTATAACATTAGAACTAAAGTAATATTTCCTTCAAATTAATAAGCAGTTCATAAATGAAGTGTTTTATGTGTGCATGAATCTGAAGAATTCATTTCTAAAGAAACGGTAAGGAAATATTGTGAAATACAATGAATACTGAATAAATATAATTTTACGAAAGAGTTAGTTTATACAATTATAAGTTTAAGACTAATTGGTCCATTAATAGGTAAATTTTATCACATGATGTATTTTTCTTGTTATCTGTTATTCTATACTTGCAGCCTCTTATGAATAGGCTTATGCGGTACATTTATTATGAAAATTATATTTGAAACTTATTAATAAAAAAGTATGAAGATTTTTACTTTACATTTTAGAGCAATTAATAGTTTTTTAATGAAAAAATTAAAGGAGTTACATTTTATTTAAATAATAGAATATTTGATATGTCATTAGGTACTTTATTACATCAATTATAATAACTTACAAATTATTTATAATTAACAAAGTTTAAATGAAAGTTTTCATCTCAAATGTATTTTGAGGATGACTTATAAAATGAAAGAAACGTTTATAGATAAAATAATGCTGAGCTTTTCTTCTTTTTTTTTTTTTTCTTTTGAACAAAGTACGTCAAATTTCCCATTGTGTACCCATCTTTCATTAATTTACTACACAGACATTATGAAGTTCAATCAAATTGTCCAGAAGATTACAAATATAATTGAAGAGACATCAGAAAAAGGTAACACAACTCATTAACACTCTTCTCAGAATATGTTAGGTCATTCTCTTTCGAATCACTTTACTCGCTTGAATCTAATCTTATAACTAAGTAATGAAGTCTTATCTTGTCAACTCATTCGCACAACTAAGATAAGCATTTCTAGAAAATAACAGATTTGACTACTCTAACTCTAACTACGAGTCACTTCTAACACATTTTATATAAACAATTCAATACAATAATTCACTCCAAATTACAAATAATTCTCAGCTTTTCGTTATCATCTGTTTCTCTTCATATCTCTTTAAATTCCTTTTTTATATATATTACTCTCCCTAATTCAATTCACTATAATGTTTCTCTACATTTAATTTGTATTATAACATTTAATATGGATGACAAGGAATTGTAATTTTAAGCAATTCAAATAACAAAATGTTCCCAACGTTAGTGAAGAGAAAACTAAGAATAGCCTTATATTACAAATTTAAAACAATAAAGTTAAAATATATACAACTATAAAACTATTTATCCTGAAAGGTAAAAAATACATATATCAATATATCTTTAAATACATTTTTGTGCTGTATATTAGATTTTTGAAGTTCAGTCAAAACGTATTCCAAATTTTTATGTAATCAGTTTCAAAACGCAATGAAATTGGTTCAAAATATTGATTTTTTTCAATACTTGTTCTAAAGAGTACACATTATTACAGTTGTAAAATTAATAACAATTACTGAGAAGCAGAAAAAGCGATCGAAACAATTTTTTAACAAAATTTAAAATCAGGAAAAGCATTTCCTTCGGTTACTATAACAAATGATTCTACAGTACGAGCAATTACAATTTTACAACTAATTTAAGAATCACGAGAAAGACATATTATTATTCGTATTATACGAATAAGAATCAATTACTTAGGTCCATTAATAGATTATGATAGTCCTTCAAATATATTTATTTTTCATTTAATTACAAAAGGGTTTCTTTATTTTTGTTTTTCTAGCAGTTCAAATGAAAATGAATCAATTTTCTGTCATTTACAAAGCAAGTCGTTCATATTCAAGAATTTTCTTAGAATATTTCATTCCTTCTAAATTTGTTTTACTAAATTATATCAAACAGTATCGAAACATACAAACCAAGAACGTTAAGTATTTATTTATTTAAGAATAATATTTTATTTTTTGAAAAAAGAAAAAAAAGATGAAAAAAAATATTAATATCTGCTTTATAACATATTACATTTTCTCACGTTAAGTACCATTTAGGAATTAATATTACCTTAAAAAATACATAAAGTAGTGATATCGTAAGAAAAGTCTCATTTAATTAAACTTCGCTTTCCAATTAAGCTTAATGAAGCAACCATAAAATAATTCCAGTTTTTTTTTTGTTAATTTCAACACCTTAACATGGTACAACTCAAGTTTTTCATTCACATTAAAAATCGATTAGCCTAAAAATTTGTCATCGATTTAGCGGACGTTAAGTAGTTTTTTTTTTTTTTTTTTTTTTAAGTTTTATTCCTTTCTCTTGGAAAGCGAAATTGATCTTCGCAGTTTCATCAGATTTCTCAGTGTTTTAACTCCTTTTTTAGTTTAGTTCTTTTATTTCTATACATATTTTCTTTTTCTAAAAAAAACTTCTTTGGACAAAAAAGTGAATAAGGAAAGCGTTTTAAATTCATATTTAGTGGTTGAGATTGATTTTGCCTTAAAGTTTTTCATTTTTAAAACATAATAATACGAATTTGTGAATTTCAGGTAGCAAAAATTAAAAATAAAAGGAGAACTTTAAAAAGAGTAAATTAATTATAAGTAATTTAAACTTTCTTTCGACTTAGAGTGTTTGAAAATATAAGACAGATATCAAGATTTACATATTTAATAATAATGTACATATTCTCTAAACATTTGCTGCAATAGAAAATTATTAACTTTGGTGCATCTTTAGAACTTGATTAAACTCATTGGGTTGTTGAGTACATTCATATATATATATATATATATATATATATATATATATACATCATATTTTTGATTCAATGTTTATTCAAATTCTAAATTAAAAACAACACAAGGGCTTTTATACTTTATACACAAGGGCGATATACTTCGTAATTTTTCATACATGAGCTGGCACCTCCTTTTCTAAGCTTCCTCACCATTGTAATAGGAGGAATCGGATCCTTGAGAAATTTAACATGCAACATTTCCACTATAAATCAGAAAATAATTACAAAAAGGCTCGAATCAACAATTCGCGAGGTGTGATTTTACGACCATGACCTCTAGGTGGCAGCTGACATAATGGAAAAAATAAGACGAATACCACAGTAAGTCAAATAAATGATTTATATTTAATATTTAATTATGATTTTATATAAATTATTGAATCCATCTTCCCCCTGAGCGTTATACTTTACATCTGAATAATAGCATTAATTTTATTGCACATAGTAATGAATAACAAAACTCAAAGAAACAAACATAAGTACTAGGATAGAAACATCACATACTATGAACAAGCCTGATAAGAATAGTTTCAGACATAAAACTTAATTAATAGTGTTCGAAACTCTAGCCGAAATAGAGATAATCATATTATGAGGGATTTATAAAACTGTATATTCATTAATTTCATTTTTCAGAATTCATTAATTTCATTTTTCAGAATTCATTAATTTCATTTATATATATATATATATATATATATATATATATATATATATATATATATATAT
>BMAW01064737.1:0-10475 GCA_019974015.1 Nephila pilipes | reverse complement strand
TATATATATATATATATATATATATATATATATATATATATATATATTCTTTAAAATCATACATAGTATATTTAGTTTTTGGGTGTGTAAGCTAAGGGCATCTATTCTTTTATTTTTACATATTCTCATAATTATTTCTCCCAATTAATTTTTGTCAGTTATTACGTACCAGAAGTTTACAATTGAATAATTTTATATAATACGAAATAATAAGTGTAAGTATCTTTTTTACATTTTATCTTAATATTTACTGTTAAACTTACTAGTTTACTCCCTACATGATGTTCTTTAACCTCTTGGTCTATGGGTTCACCTCTTGTTGAACTTCCTTGCGATTAACATTAATCTAAGAATTTCAAGGATTTTCAAAATTGACAATTTTGATTTAATTTTTTATTCAACAGTCTAACGAATTTTTATAGAGGACTCATAACATATATTTTGCTGTGATCTTTAACTAACATTGAATGAATTACAGTAGTTTAAGTAACAGAAATAAAATGAAACCTTAACATGTATTGTGTATGATCGTGTATTTAACGTATGTTTAATTACCCTTTTTTTATTTTTACTAACTTGGTTGAAAGAATGAGATTAAAAACTGCAAGAGATAAAATGCACTTTAATTTTGAAAGCAATTTAATCACTTATCTTAATGAAGCAATTATAAAAATGCTATTATCAAAAACAAAAGTTTGCTTGAAATTGGGAGCTATTATTAATTTACTCTTGAAGAAACCAAAGAGTACTTATTGAACTACTTGTAATTCAAAAGATAAGAACTGTTTTACATTTATAAAAGTACTAATCAAATGTGCTTTTAATTTGTTGGAATCAAATTAACAATTTTGAAAAAAAAGTAATTATGCCTAAAGATACACAAACATTCTAATTAAAATTCTTACTTTATTATTCGTATATTTGTTTATCCGTAACTAAAAATGTTTTCTTTTTTGAAAAGAAATAATAAAAGCATTCTAATCTTTTGTTTAGCGCAATAAGTAGCCATAAATTTAATGATTATTTTATTTTGTTAGTTATATAAAAACAAAAGATTAGAACATAATGAATGCTAAAGATAAAAATAATCATTTATAGCTTATTGTAATTGGAATCTTTTATTCATACTGCTTTAAAGATTGAAGTTGTTTTAAACATATTATAAATTTACAATATTTTTAAAAATATGAGTATGCAAATCGCATATTTGCTTACAGCGGGGAAGCAATTCGCAAAATATGTAACAGAAAGTACAAGGGAATGATAAAACACAGTATTTCAATTATTAATATTATATTTTTGAACTGAATAGGTGTATCACTTTAACCTACAGCTTAATAAAATAATTATGAAAGAAGAATAACACATATATAAGTACGTTGGTTGTGAATAATTTTTTCATCCCTTATACTTTTTCATATGAATCAGCCATTTCTAAAACTACAAAGGTTAGGAATTTTTCCCTAATAAACCTCTTTCGTAGTGGGCACACTTTTGAAGTTAGACACACAAACTGATTAAGAACCAGGCGAGTCTCTACATTTCTTCCTGTTCAAGCAATATAATATAATAATTGTTCATTGTATGAAAAATATAACTCACTGATTTAAGATGGTCTTATATGCATCAGTTCAAGATCTTTGCAAGGAAAAAAGTGAAGTGAGAGCTATTGCATTTGAATTTATGTAATATCTTCCACACCATACATACCATTACAAAAAAACATATTTACGGCTACTTAAAGTCCATTGTTTTGGTATTGAAGATCAGAAAACATGAAAATAGAAATTTATATACATCATGATGGCTTAATAACAAGGGAACAAATAATGTTCTTTCCTTAATGTTGTTATCGAAAATAATATTAAAGCACGCTTTAAATATTTGTACTTACTTTCCGAAGTTTGGCCTGTGCAAAACTAGAACAAGACATTGTGTTAGTCTTGACTAACTCTAAACAATTTGAAAAAACTAATCAGTAATTTTCCGTACGCTATCTTTCAATTTTAATAAATGATCGCGAATTTGGAGTCATGAAAACATTGTGTAAACATGATCGCATCTACGTCCCAAAATAATTAATTGCTTTGGTTCCAAACTCGCGTTCAACATTTACAGTCATAGAACTGTAAACTAGAGATGTCTTGGAATATATATATAAAGAGATAGCCGACATCATACAAAAAAAAACTATATTTGTCAACAGAATCCTACGGGAGAAACGTTCCTAAAGAATAAAACGTAATAGCTGTCCCTTCGATATCCAGAGGTCTTAATTATATTTTTGGTAAAGAGGGTACCATCATAGCCTAAGTGTTTATTGACAGAATCACTTTAGACTCATTTATGTTGATGAAAATACTTTCAGTTCGTATGTCACTTCCGTTTACCAAATCTTATGCATAGAAAGTGTCAAAAAACAATAACAGAACTTGATGATTTGAAGCGAATTCTGAGCAGTCTTCCTAATGATCCTTTTCCAGTCTATGGGGGTTAAACGTATTTACACTATAGACTGGGTGGCAATTCAGATGAGAATGATAGAGAATTTGATAACGTACCTTAATTATCATTTTAATACTTAAGGGATATCTTCACTAATTTTAAATAAAAATATGATTAAGGTATCCGCCTACCTTCGTAGAGGATTTTTTTAAATAATTGAAAAAATGACTTTTTATATGCATTATACTATAAGATATGGTTAAAAACTTAAAATACAATGTAAAATTTGCATTAATTAAAAACTCTTTTAACATTTCAGCTCAAAAAGTACATAAAAATAGTATTAAAATGGTATTTGTGCAAAACACCCAAACTGGAATTTAAATAGAAATATTTCAATTCTGTAAATTTTATTATGATGAATTGAATATAATTTAAGATTTATGCCTCCCTCACAATTACAATCCTAAAAATTAAATATTTATAGGAAGTCGTACGTGAACATACCAAAAAAACATAAAAAATTATGATAAGTTTTGACTTTTATCATCAATAAAATGCAAAGTAATCAAATTATAACAATAGGAGAGGTTAAAACCCTCAATTCACATTCATAGAGTATTCCATGAAAGTTTCTAACAATATATCTATAACTGTTTTCAATACGATGTTTTGAGCTGAAGCAAAATATGAAAATTTTGATTTTGAGAAAAAGCTGAAAATACATTTCAACCCAGAAACTTACCTAATTAAATAAAATTTTAACATTTAAAGGACCCTGATTTGTAAAGTTCACTATCTGTATTACTTAAATAAGTTATCTTTTTCACCCTGTAGCACTTTGAAACTTTTCTACGGTTACATGTAACAGGTGTTGTATGATGCTTCAAATCTCTGATTCGATTGTAATCCAACTTTTCGTATCCCTTTACAGTGAAGTAACCCGGATTTCCAATGTTCAACTTATTTAAGACTCTTAAGAAGCCTTAATATATTTCGTTAAATTGTATAACAATATCATATGCACCCAATTTCCCAGTTTTCAAACAAACAAAAACTTCCTTTTGTACTCTTTATTATATTACAACATTAAAAGATTCATTGCCATTTGGGGTCTTGGGAAATTCATCTTACATGTTGGAAGATATTTTGATGGCAATATTACGTAAAATACCAATATAAACAAACATTAAAGTTCCATTCCCGACAACAGAATGCTACTTCCAGTTCTAAAAAATTGACACAGACTATTATTAAAATGCTTGTAACTCAAGTTTTAAGTAAGATAGAAACAAAATTGAAACTGTTCTAGAACGCTAAGAAATATTTCTTTAATAATAGACTGTAAATAAAAAAAATCAACTTTTTGACTGAAAATCGCGTTTTAAAAGTAGGCGGATACATTAATATGGATGTTTTGTTTGATTTAAGTAACACTTAGTTCTTTTCTTGCTAAAACAGTATAAGTCAAAGGTAGTTTTTTAGACATTTATAATTAATTGTTTATAAATAATAAAATTATAAATTGTTCCGTGACTTTTAAAGATGGTTATTATATTCAGCCTTAACAAAATGTCTTCAGAAATTCACTTAATTTTGTACTATACACTGTTTACTAATTCCTGAAAATTCTAATTGTGCGACCAGCGTACTTTTTGAAATAATCCATTCTTTTTTGTTTTACTCTCTGGTGGAAACTTTAAATATTAGACTATATTTCAATAAAAAAAGGTTCAATCATCAATTTAATATGGTTTAAAGGATTCTATTACAATACGGAAAGATAATATTGCACACTTCCCAATAGTTTTCCGCATTTGTTAATTTAAAAATCAGTTTTGTCAAAACATTATACCTAAAAAGCAGTTTTTAGTTTTATATTTGACTAGAATTACTTTTTAACTTGACTTGTTTAGTACGATGAGAATCTTATGTATTTAATAGAACGCGATTGCCATCTATCTTCTCAAAATTAATTTCAGCGGATGAATTATCCTTTCCAATAACATCATTATCATCAGTTATTCGACATAAAGAATATTAAAGATTAACTTCTCAAATAAATTTAATGTAATTTTAAAACATATTAAAATAAAATGGGACCGTGTGAAATCAAACCAAATTACCTAAAGGAGATTTTAAAATTATGTTTCTATAAGCCAAATGAATACAACCAATTTGTTTAAGTGTATTAGATTGAGGAAATACGGATTCAGGTTATTTATATTTCATCATTTTGATTTGGTTTTATTAACGTCGCACTAGAAGCAACACGAGGGTAATTGGCAATGGACCTCATTATTTTGAACCTCGGTCAAGTGACGAGGACGACACATCAGATGGAACACCCTCTCCTAACTTCCACACCTTACCAACGGAGGGAATTTGGGCCTCGACGGATTTAACGTGCATCAGCGCTGGCTACACGGCGGGTCTTCAGTGGCATCAAGGCTCGAACCCGTTACTCGACGAATACCACCATCCGAAAGTCAGCGGTCATGACCACAGGCTACAGCGGCCGGTTTATTACATTAGATATCGAAACATTAAACGATGTTTTCGCTAACTTGTAGCATTTGACTTTTATTGGTGGGCTTTTTGCGCCATATTTCAATTTAACGCAGTACGCGACATTAGAAATTTAAATACCCAGAAGGTGTGGCCGGAAGGTGAGGAAACTTGTGAAACAAAGAGAGATAACAAAGAACAAAAAGTGATCTTTATTTCGAAGTGATATGCATAATACAGAAAGAGAACAGTGTCGGCTCATTATGTAGTAGAACCCCAATGGACGAGGATGCACGAAGCAACATGTCTAAATACAGTGTAAATGAGAAATTGGATGGAGTCCTGAGGAATGACTTTCCATTGCCTGTCAACATATTTGCCACAATTCGTCTTTTGAATGCGGTAGTCGCAAGTTCTGCAAATAGCATCTAATCATATCCCATATGTGTTCAAATGGTGAGAGATCAGGAGAGAACAGTAAAGAGGGAAGCATAAGTTCCCTTTGCAGAAATTATACGCTGATGCGAACAGTCTATGGTTATCCTGCTGCTAAAGGGCATTAGAGTAGTGTCACGGTAAACAGCAGATCGGCCTCGTATCTTCGGTTTGTTATAGTGCCTTGAATACAAACTAAATGTGACTAATTGTGCCCCAAACCATGTTGCTTCGTTGCAGTGTGGCGGGGCAATCCACAATTGCTGCCGGATCAGGAATGTCTCTACGTTAATGATACACTCGCACGTGGCGAATATCATTGGAGAAACAGAAGCGTGAGTCATCTCAGAATATGATCCTGTGCTATTCAGTCGTCACCATCATTTGAGAATGATACCATTTCAGACGTTGGCGTCTATGCTCAGGAGTCGATGGCAGTCATTTTAAAGGATGACAATCCATTAAGAATAGCAGCCTATCGATAGCAGATGGTTCTAATCAATAATGAAACATCCAGGGTTCTTGATCATGTGGGAGAAGGGAGGTAGAAGACGCTTCCAGATCCGCCACAACTTGTCGGCGGGTGCGTCATTTTCCACGTGCTGACATCAGTCTGGCTTCAGACTAAGCTGATATTTGCAATATGGACCAATTTGCTTTTTCAGTGTTGGGTAGTGTATATTAAAACAAAGTGATAAAACCCAGATTGAGAAAATACGAGGCTAAACAAGCAAAATTAATAATTATCAAAGCAGAATAAAGAGAGTAGCTTTCCCTAGATTTCAGCCCAACCAATAGTCCTATATTAAAATTAAAATATGAAATATCTTACTATACCACTCGTTGTTAATTTCAAGACTATCATTGAAAGGTTCACCTAAATAAATGCAGCAGGTGAAATTCAGTCCAATCCTCTAAATTAACAGAATAACTATAAGGTCGTCAAATTGCTTGGAATAGCAACCATTATCCTCTATTTCTCTCTTCTCTCTTCTCCCTTACTTTAATATCAATAATGTATCATTATACAAAACCTTTCATTTCACTTCTAAGTACATCTAATCTATCTAATCACGTTTTATTTGAGTTTGGTAGACATTGTCATTTTATGTATTAAGAACTTATGAAGTCTCAGAGGTTGGAAGAAAATCATGAATAACCCAGCGCCGCATCCTTCACAAAAATGAGATTGATTTATCCTTACAATAAACCAGAAATTACCACTAAAATTATTATGATAGCAAAAATCATTTGGTGCGCCAATTAACTATGTATTTATCCTCAAAGATAAAACAACATATACATAAATTTCTATTAATCGATTATGTATCAGATTAAATCTCTGACAATTAATATATCAATCTAAAGAGAAATACCGAGAAGCGTCAAGGGTTAGTATACAACAAATTAATCACAACAAGACAAAATTTGGTGATATCAATCTTCGGGAAACTGCATTCTTCGGCCTTTATCTCACATTTTGATAAACATTGTATTTATAACGGCCTCCTTCAATTCGTATTCATCAGGATCTGAAACCAAATTGGTTTTGTTTTTAGTAAACTCATACCTGAAAATGTTTCAAACCACCGTTACATTAATAAACTATACTTTCACAAAGGACGTATCACATAATATTTCATACGAAACTAACTAATGAATACAGATCTGGAAGACTAAGAACTTACAAATGCATAGACTAACGCAGCTTATGTATATGATGGTCACGATCCTATTTGACTGCATGTACTAGATCAAGCTTGATAATAAAATGTTATGTAATATGATAAATACATCAATGCATAATTTATATATAGAAATAACTGACAGCTACTTTCACAAAACAAATCTGTAAGCAATTTCTATACTTTCAGAAATTTACAAATGTTTAAATGTTTAAATTTTTTTCAGAAATTACAAATGTTTAAATTTTGAAAATTTAATTTTAAACCAAAATTCGTTACTTTCCACTAGGAAAGATAACCAACTTGGTAATTTACAAGTTTTGAATTTGTAAACGGGAATAACAAAAAAATAATACAATCTAGTATTTCTACTTAACTTGAATATCTGGTGTTGATAATATAATTATTATTAAGAATTAGAATATTAATAATTTTTTTCACATATAGTTAGTGTCACGTATTTAATTTTATTGAATACAATATTATTCTTGGAGGTATTTTAATAGAATTTTTTATTTATATCTCTTATTTAGTTTAGAATAAAAATACTATATCCACTTCAACTAAAGAAAATAATTAAATTAATTTAGAAACATTAATGATATTTACGGATATTGTAAGCTTTTTACAGTAAGCTTTTTATTTACGGATAGCTGAATAATATGAAACAGCTACATATAAATATTTATGTGTGTCTGTGTGCATAAAAAATATGAATAATTATTGCAATTAATTACGTAATTTTTAATAATACAAAATTATATCAAAATACAGACTATAAACTCTGTAATCGAACATGGGAATGTTTTTGAAACTGTAAACCTACAAATGTTACAGAATTAAAAGGACAATGCAGCAAGTTGTCGATATAACCACCAAAAAGTTTTAAAAATATTATAAATTAAAAATTTGTAAGGTATGATAATGATCTTAAATTTAATGAAATACACTAGTTATAAATAATGATTTAAATAAATAATTCATTAACTACATATTACTAAGTTTTATACAAATCTGACATGAAATACATATTAAAAGATAAGGAAAGAAATAAAAAATAACAGCAGAAACAATGAAATATAAATTTTGTTCTATATTTTCAAATAGAAGATGCGTGTTTAAACCAATTTTTGAGGAACTAACCATCACACTTCAGTATTTGAGATATCAAATAAGGTATAAACAAAAAATAATTAAACCTTCTGAAACAATTAAAGTTTTGAAAAAAAAAAAGTAGAGTAATAAGCAAATTTAATAAAACCAATGAAGATAATACGAAACTTAATATCATTTAATTCAAAAACAGTATTTAATAAAATCATACTTCGAAATAAAAACTTTTCATTGCAACAAATCTCTTCACTATTTTGATACAATGCATGTAATAAATTATTAAAGGATACAATGGAAAAATTCTTTGATTATTTTTTTTAATATAATGTAAATAAAAGTTTTAAAAAATCAATAAGATGCAACAAAATATATTTTATTAATTGTAATGTAAGCTATTTTATTGTAAAAATACTTAAAGCTTGAAAAAAGAAACACAAATGGGTTTCTTTTAAAAAAATATTAAAACTTTTCAATTCAAAATAAATCATTCTAAAATAAGGTAGTTCAATGATATATAATAAAAAAGGAACAGAAACCTTTCAAATAAAGCTTCGAAACTGAGATTCCATTATGAACAATCCGTATTAACTCGTAACAACCATAAATCGTACAATTATTGCAATAAGATATATTTTCCCATCACATACATATGCTTGACATTAATTCCAGTGTTTATGTATTCTAGAAGCAATTCATTAAATAATACATGAAAGACATTTTCAATTTCGACTGCTTAAAACCGTTTCATCAAAGCAGAAACTACTAACATAAAATATGAATTTGAAAATGCTATCCCATTTATATGTGCAAGTCTACCATTTTTCGAGGAATGAAATATGTATAAAGATGCATGAAATTTTTATAGTCTTTTTAAAAGAAAGTTAAAGTAAGAAGATATATTTTTCAAAAAAAATGTCTTTATATTCTATTTGTTTTAAACTGCATATAATAATATAAGAATTCTAGGTTAGTAATACAAAGAATATGAAAATCGTGGATTACTCAATGGAGAATGAATCTCAAATGCTGCAGAATAAAAGTGAATTTTTTTAAAGAAAAACGAAATATACTAGAAAGCTGAGTACCCTTTTGTGTTTGTCTTATGAGTAAATCTCTTAAAATTAATGATAGTATTCCACAGTCATACTTTGAGAAATATAAGGATGAAAATGAAAACTTACATTTGGTAATCGAATATAAATATTTTATAATACTAGTATTTTTCCTGATTTGTTTTCCATTTCTCTCACTTTATAAAAAAAATATATACCTAGACTCTTAATGTCTCAATTCATACAAATGGATTTCATGAAATAAGGAAATAGTCCAAAAGTATTTTTAGGCATTTAATATATATATATATATATATATATATATATATATATAACACATGGATCAATAAGTCCCGAGACTAACATTGAAAACAACATTTTTTTTGCAAATTTTTTTTTATTCATCAACATAATCACCTTTTAGGGTGATACAATCGTTCCAACGCTTTTCCAATTTTTCAATACCATGTTTATAAAAAAAATTATCTTTCGCTTCAAAATAAGCTTCAGTTTCAGCGATGACCTCCTCATTTGAGCCAAATATTTTTCCCTGGAGCATTTTTTTAAGATCAGCAAAGAGCCAGTGATCACAGGGGCTAAATCTGGCAGTATGGGGTGGGAAACAGATCAAAGCCCAATTCGTTCAATTTCGCCATTATTTTCATCGACGTGGCGGGGTGCATTGTCTTGGTGAAAGGATTTTTCTCTGCATGTGCGGTCGTTTTTTTCCGATTTCCTCCTTCAAACGCACCAGCAAGTCAATATAGTCTTTGCAAGTCTTTGCCAGCTGACTGCTGCGTTTTCGGACGCTTCGGACGGCTTTCGCCAGCTGTGCGCCACTCAGATGACTGCCGCTTCGACTCTGGAGTGTAGTGATGCATCCATGTTTCGTCCATGGTCACGTAACGACGCAAGAAATCTTTTTTGTTGCGGGTAAATAGCGATAAACAGCTTTCTGAATCATCGACTCGTTGCTGTTTTTGTTCCATCGAAAGCAATCGCGGCACCCACTTGGAAAAAACCTTTTTCATGCTCAATTTTTCATGAAGGATAGTAAATACATTTCCATATGATATCTGTGTCATCTCAGCAATCTCACGGAGCTTCACTTTACGATCTTTCATTATAATTTTTGTCACTTCACTCACATTTTCCGGTGTAACGGCTTCCACAGGTCTACCCGAGCGTTCCGCGTCATTTGTGTCGGTACGACCACGTTTAAACTCGGCAAACCACC